>CM031239.1:462382770-462571580 GCA_018340775.1 Taxus wallichiana var. yunnanensis
GAACTCACCGATAATTCCCCTATTGAATAATCTCATGGAGCTTATAATCTGGCTCACCGAGTCATTTAAGGACTCAACCCTCCCAAATGTCTTCGTGAACACCTTATGCCATACACTTCGATAATATGTCATGTACTAAGATGAGCCACTGAGTTTGAATCTTCCATGAGCACATGATTTATCTCTCGGCCGATGTAGAAAATGTTGGCCCACTATCCATTTCTTATGTGATTTCCTTACCCTTAACTTGTTGAGCCAAGCTCTTTGCAATTTTCTATTCTTCACATGACTCGCCAACCGAGATCACATGATCAAATCCATGATTGTTGAGCTCTAACCCAGATGAGATCCGAAGTCACTTAGAACCTAGGTTTCAACCCAGTCACTTCAATAACCCTAGTCACTTCTGAGTCCTATTTTTACCTCACCAACTTGGTGAATTCATTCATGATATCCTCAATTCCCACAAATCAGCTTAGGTCGGTTTGGGAGAGCTAACTCTCACCGAGTTCTACCTATAATTGGCACCCAATTTCCTAAGCTACATCATAAGATCCTCACCTCCAAACTTACCGGCAAGGATGCATCCAACCTCGTGAGATCGAGATGCTCCATTTCATGGCTTGACTCATTAATACTTGAATTGATCCTCTCCAACATGTCACATCGTGATACTTCACAACTCCTCCATTTTATTGTCCCTTATGGTGAGTTCTAGCGAATATGTCAAGATCCTCGAGCTCCTCGGACACTTTCAACCATGCTAAATTTTTCCTGATGCATTCAGAGCTCCATCATTCTCGTGTTCATTTTAACTTATTCGAGATCGAGCTAGAACCTCTATGACTCACTTTGAGGTCTCCGACTCCATCGCTCATTGTGAATGCTGATCTCCTTATTAGAAACCTTATAAAATTCATTTTACATTTCCACATTTTTATGTATTTTATATTGATTTGGCCCATTCATGTTCATTACAATCTCCCTTCATGAGTTAGATTGACTCTTATATGTTCCCAACAATCCACCGAGTTCTCTCTCTTAGCTCGAACCTCCAAGACGAGTTTTCCATTGAGCTTCATTCATTTTGCACTAACCCTTAATGACTCACCGACCTCAAAACCAAGTTTCCAACCTGATCAACTCACTCAAGCTCATTCATTGTTAATTTTCCAACATGGCCAAGACCCGCCGAGCTCATTCTTAGATAAATCGAGATATTCTTGGAGGACACTTAGCATGATGCACCGAGCTACCTTTGTTTGAGCTCACTTTGTGAACTGAGCTCTACATGACTTGACTTGAATTACCAAGATCTCTACCTAGTGAGTTCAACTTGGCTCTCAACATAATTAATTAATTACTTTATTCATTTTATCTTGATGACCATCGAAGAAGAGGGTCTATTGAAGACAATAATAGGACCCTATTGTCTAATTTTTCCATGTGCACAAAATTGGATAACATTTTTGTGATCTCTCGGGGATGATTTCCTACTAATAATGATTCTAGTAGCCTTAAGTCATCCATTGGGAATGGAGTTAATGATGTTGGAATCCTAAAAGTTGTTTAATATTTTGTGATACATCCAAAATTCTTCATTGGTATTATTTATGTTGTGTTGGTATCCAAATTTGTTCTCTCTTTCAAACTGAGCAACAACACATATTGGACATGGAGCTTAGAGGCAGATAGATCATAGTGTGTGTCATTTTGTAGCTGGGGATGAGATCTAACTGGCCCTTTATTACTCAGATTTGTGGAGAGATGGATAACACCTTAAAAGGATGTGATCTTATCCTAACTATTTTAGGTTGTGCCTTTCAACCAAGGTAAGAGAACCTATTTTGTAACCTTTGTTATTGAAGAATGTTGGTAAATCCTTCTTTTACACAAATTTTATAGAGAAGACCTTAGGAAAATATGATCAACACAAAAATATGACTCTCACGAGTTGTCACTTCCAGATTATGGATATATTTTCAATACAAGGCAAAGGTTACTAAAGACATTAAGAAATCTGATTGTTCTGCATATTTTTGCAAGTAGATTTTGTTCCTTTGTTGATACACAGGGAAAACAAGGGTAGTTTAGGGTGGATCAATGGTTTTTAAATGATTTTAGTGGGAGATGAAGTAGGATAAAGTTGATTATACCAGATCTTTGGAGGGACTTCACAATAATGAACAACTTCACAACATAAATCTTCATAATAGTCAAGATGTTCCTTCAACAAAAGGTGTGCTTGATGGAGGCCCGAGATCAACACATTTTCACATAATCTTTGAGACTCAAACATGAAGGATCGAATTGAAAGACTCAATTAAACACTAAAGTTTTGATTAATCATGCCTAAGGTACACCCAAAGACTTATAGACAATCTTTATCAACAAATGATAGTGAATTGATTTTTAATTTTTTTTATCTCATCCAAGATGAAGGATCTTCTTGAAATGAAATTGCAAATACCATTAAACTATCATAGGGACAAGATCCTGTGTGATTTCACAAAAAATTTAGTATAAGATTGCAATAGGAATGGAAGAAACTATTTGCAGACATTTTGAAAATAAAGCAGAAACAAAATTGCTAGAGATTAGACACAAATTAATTCCAAAATTACTTAAATTCATCAAGGGAAAGCTTCGAGAGTAATATCAATGTTTTCAATGGTTATACATCTGTACCAGACTTGACATGATAGAAAATCTAACACAAAAGAAAATAACAGGTAATCTCGGCTTTGGCCTCTTGGGAAGATGACTTTCTCAAAATTTTTTTCTCAAGAATTCATACTCTAACCATTTGCAAGAGTATTCTCATTGCATTTATACATTTTTGCCCACTCAATTTCCCCCCAAAAGAGAATAATATTTGAGGGACCTTTTCTTGTTACCAATTTGTTTCAGACAATGATGCTTAAAAAATTCAGATCCGAAATCTGCCAGGTGGACCAATTGTGAATTGATCACATTTCTTGGGCCCTCGACTAATGACTAGGATTCCATGCCACAACTTTTAGGAGTCCCTTTAATCATTCTGATTCTATCATGTGAGAAATCCCCTTTTAATATCTTTTGAGCCTTTGCATATTTGGACTTGACAAGTCATCCCTTTTGCTCTCGAGGCAATGCCTTTTTCACCTTTTGCACTGCACTTTCATCATTTCATCCATTTTCCCTCCTTTTCCTCTAAAATTTTACTCTGCAACTTCTGGATCTGGTATTTTCATTTTTGCATGAGCCCAAGAAAAAATCCACTTCAAAAGTACTTCAAATTTACAAATTGAGATCCAAAATTGATTGATTAAACTTTTGAGACCAACACGACACAAATTTGCCAAAAATTGATGAAGAATGATACAAAAAATACATCTCAAACATCTTGGAGCTTTAATGGTGAAAAAACAAATGAAAAGAATAGCTATCATTGATCTTGCCTTTCAACTTTTAATTTGAGCCCTCCACATGGAAAAATGTGATTGGAAATGGGCAGGAGAACTTTTTGACATTTTATAACTTTTGGAAAAAAGTAAAATTTTGACATTTTTCTCCACCCCTCTGCCCTTAGAAAACAAGCTTGACATGTGTCCCAATGTGGATCCCAGAGGAACCGTGGCTTGATTCTACTATTTTAACTTTTTTTGAAAAGTAAAAGGAAAATTTTCCATATTTTCCCCACATGTGGACTCACACTTCTCCATTTTCACCTTATTTTCCAAAAGGAAAAAGTTCCACATTTTCCCGTAGCCACGTGTCTCAATGGCACATTTTGAGATAGTCACTTTTTCACTTTATTATATTTTGAAAAGTAGAGACCCTAAACAAGTGTGGGCTCAACATATGTCTCACTCCAGAGTAGTGTCAAAAATTTGAAGGTTAAGGAAGGCGCCATATGTCTAAGGTCCGAGACAGTCTCTTTGACCATTGAAAAATCAAGCAAAAGGCAGAGTGAGCGGAAGCCTCAAGTTTCCTCCTTATAAAACTTCTTAAAAATAAAAATCAAGGGTGATCCCTAAACATGCGGTCCCTCCGTGTTCGAGGCCCTTTAGGAAGTTTCATGAAAAGTATAAGTATAAAGCGGAGCCCAAGGGGAAGCCTCCATCTATTCCCCTATCGCAAAATTGTTAAGGTGGGACCCCGGAGGAAGATCCTCAAATGAGCACCATCCCACCACGTGTCCATGGCCCGTTAAAAATTTACAGATACATGAATTTTTTTCTAATTCCAAGAAAAGTAGCGGAATCCTCCCATGTGTCCCCTGGCGCTTGACTCCAAGACCAAACCAAAAGGTGAATTTTTAAACGAGTGTTGTTCCTCCACGTGGAGAAGTTTTGGGTTGAAGTGAGCCATAGAGTTTTAGAGTGCCCCACCGAGCTGCATTTAACCAAAAGGGCCACATTTCCACTGATGTAGAGATGTAATTTTGATAGGGAAAACTCACCCATCAAAACCGTAAAAATGTAGGAAAACCACCATTTGAGCCCGGAGATGAATTTTTCTTCAAGGATAGAGAATTTGGAGATGTTATAAGTTTCAAACATGATCCTCGAGCTACATCCAATCTTGTTTCCTCAGGTATTTGGGACAAAATGATAGGGACAATAATACATGACTATGGAAAATGGAAAGAAAGGAGCAACCTGAGATTTATGCCCAATTTACAAACTCCTTTAGATGGAGAGAGAAGAAAAAAATTCTAGACTTTTAAGTGATCCTCGACCAAGGAAGGGACTGATCATGGAAACCAAATGGAGGATAGAGTCTTTAAGCACCAACATGGGGAGACAAAAATATGACAAGAGGCCACAAACTAAGGAAATTCAATGACAAACGGGGTGAGACTAATTTGAGCACCAACATTGGCTCCGACTCGGGGATGGGCACTCCCTGTGAGTGCCACAAGAACAAATAGCAAACCAAGTGCCAAAAATAGACCATTGGGAAATGGAGTCAAAGGATGAGCTAGTAGAGCATAGAAACACCACAACCATCCTCCAAAAAACAAACCGAGAAACTAGCAAAACTAGGTCACCAAGGACCAGAATGAACAAAACACAAAAGCAGATGAGAACAAAGAACTATACACTATGTACAAATGGAGTATACCTTGATTCTGAGAAATCAATCAAGGAAAATCTTCAAGTGCCTACCATTCTGGATATGACCATGCTAAGTAGTCTTGATATGTCTTTAACAAGTTGGTCATATGATTGTCTCTCTTTTCCATCCAAGTCGCTATCTGACCACATTTTTTCAGGCTTACCCCTTGTGCCTAGGCCAAGTTTTTTAACATCCTTTGAGGCTGCATCAAACATCAAAGTCCTAGGAAAATCATCCTGCTCATGATACCTACATTGATCAATTTCATATTCCTTGAAAGCAACATAGCTCACAGAGTTATCAATATCAATATCTACATGTAATACTTCATAAGAAGCATTCTTGGGGTCCTCAAAAAGATATAACATCTTCTTTTCACCAGGTAACTTCACAAGGTTACCCTCAATTGGTATGGTGGCATAAGACATGTCCATCTGAACATTTCCACCAACACTTGCAGCCCACTTTCTTGATAACAACATGCCCCATTTGGTAGGACAATCAATAATGACAACATCAAGTTTTAGGTTCTTACCTGGATAAGCTGTAAGTTGTACCACCAAACCTTTCACACATCCAACAACGGGAACCTTTCTAGAGTCCATGGTAGTGCATATTCCATATGCTGTTGTCACTTTGATATCCAGCTCATTCATGACCTCAAGAGGCATGACATTGCATGATGCTCGGAATCAAACATACAATTGTGCAATAGTCTATCCTTAATGATCAAATTTGTAAAAAATGGATCAACATTTAATTGGGATTCAACCAAAGATGTCCCCAAGTAAACCTCAGGTGCTTCTCTAAGCTCTTCCAATGTTGGTGGTGTTTCAAGGTCTATAATGGTTAGAGGAGGAGTTTCTACAATGTTTACATTTCTACTAGGGTACTCTTTTCTTCTTTCAATCCCAAGTACTCAAATTCTCTCTTCTTATGCTCAGGAATCCTAAGCAACTCAAAAATTGGAACAATAACTTTGATTTGACTCAAAACTTGGGCAATGTCATATGGAACATTCTTTGGCAAGGCAACATTGGAAGGGAGATTAGAAAACTCATCAGATGGCATGGGATTCTTGACAGTTTGGGCATGAGGAGAAGTATGAATCTTGTTTGGGACAACAAGGCCTTTGGAAGGTGTATCTTTCTTAGGAGCCTCTTTAGGAATACTAGTAAGCACTAGAGTTTTAGGTTTGGCTTGAGGCCCTGCTCCTTTGACAACTCTACTCCTAGTATTATAATCTTTTCTTGAGCAACACCATCGTTCATCAATAACTGCCTATCTTCCTCGAAGGGATTCCTCCATCATACTTCTTTATCATTAAAGCTCTTAAATACTCAAAGTCATTATTAGGTATTTCAAAATCTTGCACTACATCTACTTCAAAAGTATGAGGAGGAAGAAGTGGTACCAGTGAATGCAATCCCAAAAAGTTGCAGCAGTTCTGAGCACTTATCACTTCGGTTGAAGTTGCTCCTTGTTGTGAGCTTGAAGAGAAACCCATCATGTAAACATCATCATCAGTACCATCATCATTATCTACTTCTTCTTCTTGCTGATTTACTTCACATGGAGGATGGGGCAGAAAAATCATCTATCACACCAATCAATCTCATTGGCTTCATCAATAACAGTAACCGGGTAGTCAGAGGATCAAGCACCATTCTACTTTCAGGTGGTAGGGGATGTCTATTTATAGATCCCATGGGTCCTTTACCTCTGTCATCTGACCTCTGATCACCCCTAGGATGATTGCTAAATCTGTCATGATTTTGTGCCTTTTTCTTACCTTGTGAACTCTACCCAATTCCTTCTTTCTCTGGGCTAGTTTGTAAGATATTTCTTTGACAACCCCTGCCAAAGTTTTAACATCCTCCTCAAGATCCACACTCTTTATTGCTTGAGGTTTTTCTGGGTTTATCAGTTGGACACCCTCCCTCTTAGGAGGTTTTCCAACTACTTTGATGTTGTTCTCAATTTACAGAGCCATGGTAAAGGCTTGCCTCAAAGTGCCAGGGTTTTTATCCCTCAAATAGTATGCAACCTTCTTGTCAAATGTATCAACATACTTTATAAGAAAAGATTCATCACATGGCCTCAAATTCACAAGAAATATTCTCAATGTCTTATTGAATCTCATATTAAAATCATGCACTAATTCATTAGGATTCTTTTTAATATTCTCAAATTATGACAAAAGAAACCTAGGGTTTGTTTTGTCACCATACTACAATCTAAATGCATTCTTCATTTAAGTCCAAGAATTAATAGAGTTATCAAGCAGAGATTTATACCATTCCCTTGCATCCTCTTCTAAATTATGAATAAATAGTTTAATGTATACATCTTCAAACTATATTTAGAAATCCTCTATCATATTGATAAAGAGTTTCAAGTGTTGATCACCAATTATTGCATTATTTCCTTGAAACTTAGGCAATCTATTTCTTACATCCTATGGCACAACATTTGGATAGCCATCCATACCTCTAAAACTGATGGGACCAAAAATATTAATGAAAAATGGAGGTTTGGGTGGAAATTTGAGCCATATTATTTTGAGGAGGTGATATTATAGGGAAATAAAGTGATGAGGAGTGAGAGGGTCATGTGGTACATGGATACAATTTTTAGAATGACTATCCCCTAATGGCTCTTTTTCTCTTGAAGACACTACTAGATTTGGAAAATATAGGGGTAGAATGAGATGCAAATATTTCAAATACATGGGTAGAATGAGAAGGCCCCTTTACAGATGGAGAATTCAGATTTACAAAGAGACTACCTAATTCAGAAGTAGTTGAGGAAGCATTGTAATCTTCAATCACGTGCCAATCAGTTTCACCAATGGAGATCTCTTTTCTTGATGCTTGATCTCCAATAACCTTCCAAATTCTTCCTCCTTCTGAATTAGACTTTCCAAACTCTGGAAACAACCTCCTACTAGGGTCCATAGTAAAGAAAGATATTCTTCCTTCCAGCTTCGCAAATATTAGCAACAAAATTTCAAATGACAGAGGTTAAGACACTGGAATTTATAAAAATCAAATTAACTCAGAGTCACCACTAAGGATTTTCACCCTATTTGTGCAAATGAACTAAAATAATCTATCAAATGTCTCATCGACACAAGACTACTAAAATCATGAAAATCTTTACAAATCATACCTTCACCCAAATTTATCAATGGTGATGCAAAATTAGTACAATAACTTACTAGAAAAATTAGACAGACAGAAGATGCATAAAAACTTATAACTTTGTTTAATCCTTACAGATTTGATCAGAGAATGATGTTTACAAAACATATTTGCACACAAAATGCAAGAAACATTACTAGGGTTTGGAAAACTTTAAATTCTTCAAAGAATCCCCAAAAATGACACCACTAGTGTTGGTATCCAAATTTTTCTCCCTTTCAAACTAAGCAACAACACAGATTGGACATGGAGCTTAGAGGAAGATAGATCATAGTGTGTGTCATTTTGTAGTTGGGGATGAGATCTAACTTTCCCTTTGTTACTCAAATTTGTGGAGAGATGGATAACACCTTAAAAGGATGTGATCTTATCCTAACTATTTTAGGTTATGCCTTTCAACCAAGGTAAGAGAACCTATTTTGTAACCTTTGTTATTGAAGAATGCTGGTAAATCCTTCTTTTGCACAAATTTTATAGAGAAGACCTTGGGAAAATATGATCAACACACCAAATCTAACTCTCATGAGTTGTCACTTCCAGATTATGGAGATATTTTCAATACAAGGCAAAGGTTACTAAAGACATTAAGAAATCCTGATTGTTCTGCATATTTTTGCAAGTATATTTTGTTCCTTTGTTGATACGGGGAAAACAGGGGGTAGTTCGGGGGTGGATCAATGGTTTTAAATGATTTTGGTGGGAGAAAAAGTAGGATAAAGTTGATTATACCAGATCTTTGGAGGATTTCACAATAATGAACAACTTCACAACAAAAAGCTTCAGAACAGTCAAGATGTTCCTTCAACCAAAAGGTGTGCTTTCAATGGAGGCCCTAGAGATCAACATGTTTCACATAATCTTTGAGACTCAAACATGAAGGCTCAAATTAGAAGACTCAATTAAACACTAAATATTTTTATTAATCACGCCTAAGGTACACTTGAAGACTTATAGACAATCTTTATCAACAAATGATAGTGAATTGATTTTAAATTTGTTTATCTCATCCAAGATGAAGGTGTTGGTATCTAGATTTAATCTCCCTCACAACTTGAACAACATCATGAATCGCACAAGACACTCAAGGATAGACGAATGTTTTATATGTCATTTTGTAACCAAGGATCACACCTATCTACTTGTTTGTATTCAAGATTTGAGGGAGTGGATAGCACCTTTATAAGGGTTTTGATCTAACCCTCACTATTTTAGGTTGTGCCTATTAACCAAGGAAAGAGAACCCATGTATTGCAGCCCCTATATGGTAAGGAGATGAAGATATCCTTATGTTTTGCATATGGTGTGGAGGAGGCTTTGTGAAAACATGATCAAATATCCATTATCCAAACTCAAAAGATATTTCACTACTAAATGATGGAAATGTTCTCAAAAAAAGCTAGAGTGCTAAAGACATGATAAAACCTGATCAACTTTGTGCATTTTTGTGAAAGGATTGAATTCTTTTGTGGAAACACAATGCATATGTAGGGTATTATAGGTAGGATGAGTTAGTTTAAAATGAAATTATGATGAGAGAACTTGGAACAAGATTAGATAGAAATCATCACCTTCTTTGGGAAACCTTGCGAAAAGAATTACAACACCTAAACAACAAAGATGTTTCAATGAATTTGAAGTGCTCTTTCAACCAAGATGTGTGCACAATGGATGCCCAAATCTACACTATTCCATATAAAATTTGATAGCTGCCACAAAGGCTTGAAGAAAAAATATATAAAGCATTGAGAGAACCCCTTGTTAGATCATGTCCTAAGGTACACCCAAAGGTTTACAAACACCCTCAATTTACAAGGAAGGTAAGATGAGTTTAAATCTGTTTATCTTCACTCAAATGAATACTCTTCTTAATGAAAGATTGCAATGCCTTCAAACCTCTACAAGAAATGAGACCATTCATGACCAATAAAGATCCCAAACACAAGATTGCAACATGAGCATGAAACATGATTAAAAACATAATGAAATACAGTGTGTATGCAAGCTTTGTCAAGAGATAAAACCGATTAATCCAAGAATTTGATCAAATATATCTGTGAAAGGGAATGTTATTTAGAGAATCTCAAAGCTTTTGATGGATTTACAGCTAAAACCAACTCAACATGATGAACATTTGATGCAAATTGGAATAAAATGGCTCTCAGGTAGTTTCTCAAAAAAAAGAAATGGACTTCTTCCAGTTTTCCTGTGAAAATTATTCTCTCCTTTCTCAAAATTCTCAACAGAGCCCCAAAATGCTTCCAAACTACATCATATACCCTATTCCAACTTGGATCCTTGCATCCCAAGAAAAGAATATGCCAAAGGGATCAAATTTGTTACAAAACCCTATCCATTTGATGAAAAATGATATAAAACTATGAAACAACTCACCAAATGCCAGAGATGCACAAATATTTTAAAATATTGCATGAACTTGGATCCTTATCCATCCTAGGGTCACATTTTTGGCATTCCACCATGCCAACATGCATTTGCAATCATTTTTCACCTTTTTCCCTCATCATTTTTAACTCTGCAACTTTTCATTTTTACCTTTCATGTGTTTTTCATGGGATGAGAAAAATATCTCACAAAAAACACTATAGGGAATCGAATCAGCTCAAATAAATGATGCCATTGTGTTTAGAAGGCTGAAGGGATGTAGATTCATATAAAATTTCATGTGTTTTGGTGTAAAAATGATGATTCCACACTTCTTGGAGCTCAATGGCACCCAAAAAATGAAATTACACAGCTGCCGTTGATTAAAATCAACTTTAAATGCCAGCCCTCCATGTGGCGAGATCCAAATCCTCTCTCAAAATTCCAAAATTACCTTTTTGCCTTTGGATAAGGTGTACACGTGTCCAAAAACCATTGGCACGTGTCCCTCCCTTTTAAAATTTACATTTTAAACCCTTTTTGATCTCGGGAAAATTTTGAACATTTTCCCGTGAGCCCCTGGATGTGCCACGTGTCCTCTCGTGGGCCCTACCCAAAACCATGGGCTGATTTGATGAGTTTTACCACATTTTTGAGAAAAGGATAATTTTCTAAAACGCGAATGCGGTGTCCTATTCACTGCAGAACCGTCCCCTCCTTTTTTCCTTTACTCCTCCGTGAGTCACAAAATCCCTTGTGGGCCCGTGCTTCTTCCTTTTCCATTTGAAACATGCCACGTGTCACCCCTTGATTGGATGCGGGGGCACACCTCCAAATTTTCCCGCAGGTTTATTTTTCACCTTGAAATTTTTCGCTAAAATTTTGCAAAATTTTCACCTTTCTCTCCACACTTCAAACCTCTGCCAAATCTAGGACACGTGTCCTGTTTTTGTTGGATGTGGGCCTATTCTTCATTTTTTACTCTTTAAACATAGAGGAAAAAATTCACAAACTCCTCCTTCGGCCCCTTCCTCCATTTCATCCCCGTATACGTGTCACCTTCTCATTAGGTGCGGGCCATTAGATCCAAATTTTTCTTTGAGGTTTTGAGCCAAAAATTTAAAAAAATTCAACTCTTCGCTTCCCTGCTTGACATCCCTATGCCACATATCGCCCCTCCATTGGGTGGGGATCTTCGAGCCGAATTGTAACTTTAACACTTTTAAGTTAAAAGACTTCAAAATTTTCACAAATTCCGCCCATCCATGCTAACTTTCTTAGACACGTGTCCACTTTGTATTGGGTGCGGACCCCTAGGCAAATTTTTTTCCTTTTGCATTTTGAAACCAAAATTTTCAAATTCTTCTAAGTTCCCTCTATTCTAGTCGATCTCCTGGACATGTTCACCTTTCCAATGGTTGCGGGCTCACGAGCCAAATTTTCCCCTGACACCCCAAGCCAAAAGACACCAAAATTTTCCAAGTACTTGACCATCCGCCTGGCCTTCCTGGACATGTGTCATCATGCCATTCACTGCGGGCCTTCGGAAAAATCTTAAATTTGAGAAATTTTTCCAAAATGGAAGAATTTTTTTCCTAAGTTACTTCCGCCACCTACCAATCCTCGACCAATCATATCAAGGCTAGGTAAGCACATCCACTGTGACACTACTGCGGGAAAAATTTGATTTTAAGAAATTTGCAAAAATGAAGGTAAAAATTTTTAAGTGACCTCTGCCACTCGATGCTCCATCTGTCCAATCAAATCATGACACGTAGGCATAGTAGGCAAATGCGGGGCCATGGAGAAAATTTTCCCTTCACCAAAAATTGAAAATTTGACAAGTTATAACATTCTTTTTCCGACCTTTGCCAATGAGAGCCTCTGCCATGTCAAAGATAGAGTTTAAATGATAAATTTGATGGCCCGAGAGCACATCAAAAACGTGAAAAATTCAAGGAATGCCCTAGAAACCAATTTTTTTGATAGGGAAGGCAAAATTCTTCATTTTAAACCAACTGAATCATCTCTTGACATCATTTGTGACCTTGGGATTGGGGAAATACTTGCACGAATTAAAGATTTGATCAATTTTGAGCTCTTTCACGATTTGGCAAAGGAGAAAATGGTACTGACCGTGAAAATGAATAGATCAAGGCATGAATGGGGGAGAACTTGGATTTTACTTAAATCTAGGGAAGAATAAAACAATGAGGGCATTTGAAAGCATCAATTGAAAAAATGAGTTCAAATCACCAACTCAAGCCAACAAAACATTTTTGAGCAAAAAGTGAAGCATGGAAAATTAGAGCAAAGTGTGCAAACCCATAAATTGCACCAATAGAAGGCTCTTCTTAAAATGAAATTATAAATACCATTAAACTCACATCAGAGGATGAGATCATGTGTGATTTCAAAAAAATTTAGTATAAGATTGCAATAGGAACGAAAGAAACTATTTGCTAGACATTCTAAAAATAAAGCAGACACAAAATTGCTAGAGATTAGACACAAATTAATTCCAAAATTACTTAAATTCATCAACAAGGGAAAGCTTCTAGAAATATTAGTTCTCGTCAATGGCTATACATCTATAACCAACTTGACATGATAGAAAATCTAACACAGAATAAAATAATAGGTAATCTCGGCTTTGGCCTCTCGGGAAGATGACTTTCTCAAAAATTTCTCAAGAATTCATACTCCGACCATTTGTAAGAGTACTCTCATTGCATTTATACATTTTTTCCCACTCAATTTTCCCCCCAAAAGAGAATAATATTCAAGGGACCTTTTCTTGTTACCAATTTGTTTGCATAATGAATCTTAAAAATTAAGATCCAAAATCGCAAGTGGACCAATTGTGAATTGATCATGTTTCTTGGGTCCTCGACTAATGACTAGGATGCCATGCCATAATTTTTAGGAGTCACTTTAATCATTTTGATTCTGTCATGCAAGAAATCCCCTTTTAATCATTTTTGGAGCCTCTGCGATAGCATTTGGACTTGACAAGTCATCCCTTTTGCTCTCGAGGAAATGCCTTTTTCACCTTTTCATGAACTTTCATCATTTCATCCATTTTCCTTCCTTTTCCTCACGAAATTTTACCATGTAACTTTTGGATCTTGAATTTTGCATTTTTACACGAGCCCAAGAAAAAATCCACTTCAAAATTACTTTAGATTTACAAATTGAGCTTCCAAATTGATTCAATTGAACTGCGAGACCAACACGACACAAATTTGCCAAAAATTGATGAAGAATGATGTAAAATATGCATCTCCAAACATATTGGAGCTTGATGGTGGTAAAAACAAATGAAAAGAAAAGTTACCGTTGACCTTTCCTTTCAACTTTTAATTTGAGCCCTCCACATGGCAAAATGTGATTGGAAACGGGCATGGGAGCACTTTTTGACATTTATAACTTTTGGAAAAAAGTAAAATTTTGACATTTTCTCTCGCCCCTACGCCCTTAGAAAATAGGCTTGACATGTGTCCCAATGTGGATCCCAGAGGAAGGCTGTGGCTTGATTCTACTATTTTAACTCATTTTTGGAAAAAGGAAAATTTTCCATATTTTCCCCCAGCCTCCGCTTCTCCATCTCCCCGCCTGCCATGTGTCTCAATGGCACATTTTGAGATGGTCCCGAAAAGTAGAGACCCCAAAAAAGTGTGGGCTCAACACGTGTCTCATTCCGTAGAGTCTATCAAAAAGTTAAAGGTTCTCATGGAAGGTGCCATTTGTCTAAGGTCGAGACAATCTCTTTTTGGTCATTGAAAAGTCCAAGAAAAAGGTAGAGTGGGTGAAATCCTCCAAGAGTCCTCTTGGACGCTTCTTCAAAATAAAACTCAATGGCTGATTCCCAAACATGCATGGTCCCTCCATGTGTCCTAGGCCCTTTAGGAAGTTGTATAAAAAGTCTAAGTACAAAGCGGAGCTGGCGGAAGCCTCCACTTGTCCCCCTATTGCAATTGTTAAGGTGGGACCTTGAGGTGGATCCTCAAATGAGTGCCACCCACCACGTGTCCATGGCCCACCAAAAACTATACCGACTACATGAATTTTTTTTCTAAGTCTAGGAAAAGTAGCGGAATCCTCCACGTGTCCCCCTAGCGCAACTCCAAGGCCAAACCAAAAGGTGAATTTTCAAACGAGCATCATTCCTCCACGTGGACAAGTTTTGGGTTGAAGTGAGCCATAGATTTTTTAGAGTTCTTTACCTAGCCTCATCCAACCAAAAAGGGCCATGTTTCCACTAATGCAGAGATGTAAATTTGATGGGGAAAACTCACCCATCAAACCATAAAAATGCAGAAAACCACCATTTGAGCCCAGAGATGAATTTTTCTTCAAGGACAGAGAATTTGGAGATGTTATAAGTTTCAAAAATGATCCTCAAGCTACATCCAATCTTGTTTCCTCGGGTATTTGGGAAAAAAATGATAGGGACAAAAATACATGACTACGGAAAATGGAAAGAAAGGAGCAACTTGAGTTTTACGCCCAATTTACAGACTCCTTCAGATGGAGAGAGAAATAAAAACAAATTCTAGACTTTTAAGTGATCCTCGACCCAGGAAGGGACTGATCATGGAAACCAAATGGAGGATAGAGTCTTCAAGCACCAACATAGGAGACAAAAACATGAAAGAGGCCGCACATTGAGGAAATTAAATGACAAATGGGGCGAGATTACTTTGAGCACTAACATGTTGAATTTTGCGGTAATGCTAGACGGGAAAATCTTGAACCTTAGAACGTTTTGAAAATTTGAACCTTATTCTCCTTGAAAACCTCCAATGATGATACAATGTGCAAGAATAACATAAAAAACACAACAAAAAGGAAAACAAAAGAACAAAAACACATAACAATGTGCATAAGCACTTGGAGGAAAACACCTAATTAAACTGTACAACGGGTGGAATGATCTCAAAAAAATATTTGAGATGTATCCCATTCACATGAATGTGCATTTATTCTCCATTGAGCCTATAGATGAAATGAATTATCCTCTTTGTAACTCATGATGATGTATGGCCCACTCTAGAGAGCATCAAACTCGGTGTTCTTTCTTGGTTTAGCTCTATCTTCATCCCATTTGAGAACTAAATCTCCCTCTTAAAAATTCTGTTGGACACCTTCTTGTCAAAATATTTCTTAACTTGAGCCTAATGTTGCTCCAAAGTATTCATATCCTTCTTTCATACTTCATCCAACTCCACGAGTTCAAAAAACCCTACTTCCATAGGATCGTTCTCCATAACTTCAAGATGATGAGCTAACTCCAAAGAAGGTAACTCCAAGGAGAGTGTAAGTTTTTCTTCTCTTCCATATACAAAAATGAAAGGAGAATTTATGATGACCATTTTAGGTGTGATCCGATCTGCCCATAAGGTAGTCTTAAGATGTGTATGTCAAGTCCTCTTGTTAGTCTCCATTGTGTGCTTAATAATCCTTGTGAGGTTTTTGTTTCTAGACTCAATCAATCTATTTCGTTATAGATAGTAATTGGAAGAAGTATTGAAATAGAACCCATTCTTAACAACCCATTCACTCAACTTCAAACCAAGAAAATACATCACATTGTCTAAAATGACTATGAATGGAACATCGAACCTTGTCATTATACCATATAAGAAATCAAGAACTTCCTTCTCATTTCTTTCCTTTAATGTTATTGCATTTTTCCATTGAGTAAAACAATCCGTTGTAGTAAGGACCCATTTATGTCCATCAATGGATGGAGGATTAAAATTATGATGAAATCCAACCTCCATTGAACAAAGGGTTGATCTAATTGAATTGGATGTAGTGGAAGAGCTGCCAACTTATGCTTGTTGGTAAAAAAGGCACATTCCTTACACTTTCTTACCCAGAGATGGGAATATTTGAACAAATACGAGCAATAATCTGAATCACATGATCTTGGTAGTAGTTGTTGATGCGGAAAATGTCCTCTAGATAGGCCATTATGAAACTCTTCTAGTATATTACTTACCTATTTTATTCCCACACATAGAAGGATAATACTATTCAAATTCTTTCGAAAGAGAACATTATCTACGGAACATATGGAATAGACCGAAGACACAAAGTCCATCTTTGATTTTGATCCATGTTCACAGGATATACTCCTGAGAAAAGGAAATTATTCATTTTGGATAACTAATCAACTTGATCATCACCCTCATAAGTCTTTAGGAGCATCATGTTCTCATCACCTTTTGATTCCATGTCTGTAAAAAGTTCTTGACACAAACCTTTACCTTTGAAAGTTTTGTAACTTTGATATGTATGTCATACTTCATCACCTTCGTGATCCATCAAGAACAATTTTCATTCATCTCTTTGTTAGAAAAATTCCTTGACACCCTAATGAGATACCATTAGATGAATTTTGTTATTGGACAACATGTGCTTGAATTTATTCAAATCTCAAATAAAATCAAAGACATTTTTTTCAAAGACTCAATATTTGAGCTCATATTATTTGAGGGATTGACTGAAGAAAGAAATTGGTTACTCCATCAGATCATCATTTTTTTGGGTGAGGATACCAAAATTTTCTCTTGACCTACAAAAGCATAAAGAAAAATTATTTATCAAACCTAGGTTCACCAAAGACATGGGAGATTGAGAAATGGTTTTTTGATGGTTTCAAAGCTCTCCCTTCCTTCCTTTTTCCATGAGAATGGAATATTTTTCTTTAACATGGTTTTAATGGTTTAGCCAATGTTGAAAATTGAGGGATGAATCTTTGCATGAAATTTATGGTTCCCAGAAAACTCTAGAGACCCTTCTTGTGACTTGGGAGAGATAAGGAAATAATTGAATGGATCCTAGATGGATCAATAGAAATTCCTTCCACTAAAACAATGTGCCCCAACAATTTTCCCTCATGCACCTGCAAAAATACATTTCTTAGGACAAGTGAAACCCCAAATTCTTACATCTTTGGAAATCCTTCCTTAGATGTGTGATGTGGTCTTCTGTATGCTTAGAGTATATAGTTATATCATCAAGCTAAACCAAAATTCTATCATTGATTAGTCCCTTAAATGCCATGTCCATGGATCTTTGGAAAGTAGCCCCAAAATTGGATAATATGAATGGAATTTTGTTGTAAGTATATGTGCCCCACTTGGTAGTGAAAGCCATTTTGAATTGATTAGATTCTTGAACAAGAATTTGATTGTAACTTGAATATCCATCAAGAAAAGAAAATCTTTGATCTCCTGCCACCATTTGAAGGATTTTCTCCATTGATGGAATAGGATAATGATCTTTCAATGAGGTACAATTCAAGTCCCTGAAATCCATGCACAATCAAATTTCTCCATTCTTTTTCCTTATAGGGACCAGATTCGCTAACCAAGAGGAATGTGTCATAGAAAAATTATACAAGACTTGATGTGTTTGGTTAGATCCTTTCTCATTAGTGGCTCAATTTTGGGATTAATTGGCCTCTTTTTTTATATGTATCTTGGCTTGCCATTAGGATCCTGTTTGATGGTATTTTGTGATAGACCTTGATCAAAACCATGCAGGTATTTATAGCTCCATGCAATAATGTCGCGATACTCTTGAATTTTTTATTATAAAAGATTCTTTTTATTTAGAAGTGCATAATTTACCGATCTTTATAACTTTTTCATTTACTACCTTGAATTCCTCAAAATCTTCTTCTTTGACCACCATGTTAGAGCTTTGTATTTTGGCTTGATCATTTGAATTGAAAATGGATTCCAGAGTAACTAAACCTTTTGGTAGCTTGTTTCTTTTCAATTGTATGATTTTATCACCATATGATTCTTGCAACTTATCTTGATTTTTCGCAGCAAACTCTGCCTCTTCTTGTAGGAAAAGAACAATTTTTTTGTCACTATCACTTACCAGCTACTCACATTATTAGGGACTATAGGTTGAACCACCATTTTGACAGATTGCTTCCCTTCTTTCATGATATTAATAGGTATGTCATATTGTGAACCAATCGTAGCAATCCTATCAACATCTTGATTTTGATTTCTAGGAACCACATGGATCCCAAAAGCTTCAAAATATTCAATCAAATCCCAGACTCGGTTCTTGTATGATCTTAAAAGATCATTTTTGGATGCATTGTGTACCATCACTTTATGAATAACTAACTCACTATCTCTAAAAATAGTTAGGGTTTGAATCCCTTCTTTTCAAGCTAAATTTGGATTCCTTACACAAAGGCCTCGTATTTAACAACATTATTAGTGCAACAATGAATTGCAACAAGAAAGATGAAAATTAATAATCTCCTCTTGGATAAATTAACATAACACCAGCAATGACCCATTCTTACTTTCGAGCCATTGAAGAAAATTTTCCACAGTCCTTAAAGTAATTGCTTGGTGTTTCATTTCTTCTTTGGACACTTTGGGCCGTGAGGACACGAAGATGATCTGTTGAAGGTGAAGCGGCCGAGAGGTAACCCATTTGGAAAATTGCACAGTTTTCAAAACTAGTTAAAGTATGATCATACTTTCTTCATGAATGTAGTATGTACCCATTTTTGTCTCCTATAAAAGAAACAAACCAACTTATTCCTTTGCCAACACATCAGCAGGTAGGATGAATGTAATCGATTGATCTCTACTTACTTCATGTGCAGAGGACTTCTTTCTTCAACAAGAGTGTTCGGTTCATGATCAACATATTCTTCTTCTAGATCACCGATGGTATAATTCCCATTTATGGGACTAGCAAAGTGTAGGGTTCTACATGATTATGGTAGATTAGTTCCACCCTTTATAGTTACTTTGGTTCCATATAAATTCCCGAGAATCATATGTGACCAATCGGCTAATAGATAACCATCCATCTTGGTATTGAAATATTGTGATAGGGGCGATGGAAAAGAGGAGGTATATCAATGACTAATATGTCTTGGGTGAGCGATAAACTCATTTCCGGGGACATGCATGGATGGTAAGTTGAAGTCCTTTGATAAATCTTTTACAGGTTTTAATAATGGTCAGTGTCATCCAAACGAACAAATTCTCTTGATCGACACATATTGTATGTCTAGTACATCTACAATTTTTTTGGCCATGTGAGCTAAATCGAGTTGACACCATAATCAATCATGCAATTATGTACCAGGTGGTCACCAATGATTAGGGAAATATAGAATGGTGGTGGTTTGTTTTCCTTAGGAATACTTTTCCCCTTTCGATTGACAAAACTTGTAGTGGTTTCTATTCCACGACCCGATGATCCATCAGTTATACCAAAACTATTTAAAGCCTCTCGCAACAAGTTTCTTTGAGAAGGGATTGAGATTGCATCCCACATAGTAATACTCAGGTTGGTCTTCTTCATTTGTTATATAATACTGAAGGGAATTGCTCGTAGTTTGTTGACACTTATTTGGCTATTAGAATCCTCTTTTGGAATGTGCATGTTTAGTACCATGATACTTGAAGAACCTTCTTTCCTTGGAGCTTAGATAACATGTGTTTTGGAAGTTTCTTTCTCCGCATATTTATTAACCGAAGCTTATGGATGAGGTTGTGAAGTGGATGTTTGATCATATTTTGAAGGTTGAGATTCCATTGCTCTCATTTTGGAACGAGTGTTTTTTTCTCACGATGAGGAATCTGAATTATATTCAACCCACAAAAATATTTTTCTTTCCAATTTAGCAAAGTGGTTTCCTCAGGTGCATGCGGTTGATCTACTATTTCCTAGGTGGATGAATTTTTGTTGGATCTAGAGGGGAAAATATGCTTTGAACCATAAGGGTCTTGCTAAGAAATCCATTGGGGAAAATATTTTGATTGTGGGATTGAGAACGAGAGTAGTACCATTCGTAATCTTGAACTAGATTATTTTGGATAGTTACAAGATCTCCGAAATGAGCTAGCAACAAGAGGGTTTTGAAAGTTCAAAGGGTTGACATTTGCATCTTGATTTGTATCCTAATTTTTGGTGGAATGTTCACCTAAAAGGAGGAAAGTTAGCTTTGATATTTCTGATTTTGTTGATGATATTAAATATAATGAATTTTTACCTCTCGAGTGCAACGATATCATTCCCAAAAGTTTGCAGTAGTGACTTGACTTCAAATAGATCATTTGAAAGGGAGGGTAGATTAAACCTGGTTTCTTGGAAGCTCGCTAGGATAGGAGCAATGGTAGGTTGAGTGTTTGTAGGTATTATTGCAAATTCAAGCACCCCTAAATGACCTCCAAATCTGCGTAGTTTAATTGGGTCATTTAGTGTGATTACACAACATTAAATTTTCTCCAAGGTGTGGGACCTTGTAGATGAGAAAATTATCTAGAGAAAGTTGGTTCTTACTCCTCTATTTGGGCTATAAGCTCTTTGATTTCTTGGAGTTCCATCAATTTCTACATATCTAACCTCCATGGGTTCAAACTCCAACAATTCCAATTGCTTCATGAGTTCCAATGTTTGAGAATGTTGGCAACTCAAGTGACATAGAAAGATTGCCTCTCTCCCATAAACAAGTTTGAATGGAGAGTTACCTGTGGGTCTCTTGGGAGTTATCCTATCATCCCATAGAGCTGATTTGAGCTTAGTGTGCCAAGTCCTCTCGATTCTCATCAAGAGTCCTCTTGATGATCCTCAATAGATTCTTGTTTGTATATTCAGCTTTGCCATTATCTTGAGGGTAATAATTTGATGAAGTGCTCAAATAGATCCCATTTCCAACAACGCATTTAGTGAATCTTGAAACTATGAATGCCAATGCATTATCTAATATTATAGTGGTAGGTAATCCAAACCTAGTTCTATCCCCTTATAGAAGTCTAGAATGCTAGATTTATTTGCCTCTTTAAGTGCCACCGCCTCAGTCCATTTTGTGAAGTAGTATGTTGTTGTTAGGATCCACTTGTGTCCTTGGCTTGAGTTCAGATTAATGACTCCAATGAAGTCCAAACCCCATTGCATGAATGGATGTTCAACTAAGATTGGGTGCAATGGAAGTGATGCTAATCTCTCTTTGCTGTGAAGAATGCACAATTCTTGCACCTTTTGATCCATGCATAACAATCACTAAACATTTTGGGCCAATAATATCCAACCTTCATAATCTTGAGAGCTATCACTCTTGGAGAAAAATGACCCCCAACTGATCCACCATGGAACTCTTCTAACATTCTCTCAATCTAATTTGTCTCAATGCATCTCAACAACACTCCATTGATATCCTTTTTGAACAAGATGCCATCAACAAGTGCATATGGAATAGCCTACAATTTGAAGTGTCTTATTTTGTATTTGTTCATCTCTAGAGGGAATAGGCCTATTTGTAATAAGTGCATTATGTTTTGGGTCTAGCAAGGAGTGAGCATAACACAATTTTCTTCTTGAACATCTCTTTGTTCTTGGCTGTCTTGCAACACCAAAACAACATTCTTTTCTTTGCTTGCTTCAATTGATTGGCTCAAGGACAATTTCTCACATAATCCCTTTCCTCGGACTAGCTTGGTGACTTTGATTTCAATTTCATACTCCATGACATGAGTAATCAAAACTGCACATTTTTCATTTAGATCTTTGTTGAGGAGGAAGTCTTTACCTCCCACATGAGAAACCAACAGTTGAACCTTGTTGTTTGAAACTAGATGCTTAAATTTCTTCAAGCTCCTAATCAATACAAGAAAATTCTTCTCAATGAAGGAATACCTTACTTCATAGTGCTCCAAGATTTAGCTAAAGAAGGTAATTGGTTGCTTTGCATTTTCTTCATTTTGCTGTACTAAAATTGCAGAAATTGTATCATCACCACCAAATGCATAAAGGATGAAATATTTAGAGAAATATAGGTTAATGAGAGTTGGAGCTTGTGAGATAGCCTCTTTGATTGCCTCAAAACTTTCCTTACCTTTAGCTGTCCATTTGAATGCCACACTCTTCTTTAACATCATGGTTATTGGCTTGATAAGGGCTGCAAAGTTTGGAACAAACCTTCAAACAAAATTGATTCTTCCCAAGAAACTTTGAAGAGCCTTCTTATGTCTTAGCAATGGCAGTTCTCTTATTGCTTCAACCCTCTCTAGATCAATTACTAATCCCTCTTTGGAAACAATGTGGCCTAGGAGCCTACCTTCATGAGCTAGAAAAATGCATTTTTTGGGATTCAAGGATACCCCAAATCTTCTACATCTTTGGAACACTTGTCTCAAATGAAAGAGATGATCTGCTACACTTTTAGAAAATATAGTAATATCATCTAGGTATATTAGCACTATTTTTTTGATCAATCCCTTGAACACCATATCCATTTCCCTTTGGAAAGTAGCTTCGGCGTTAGACAACCCAAATGGCATTTTTCTATATGCATAGGTTCCCCATTTGATGGTGAAGGTTATTTTGAATTGATCATCTTACTTTACCATGATCTGATTATACCATGAATAACCATCTAGCAATGAAAACCTCTCAGAGCTAGCAACAACTTACAAAATCTGCTCCATAGAAGGAAGTGGGTAGTGATCCTTGAGGGATGCTCTATTCAAATCTCTAAAGTCTACACACAACCTGATTTATCCACTCTTATTTTTTTCGGAACCAAGTTTCAACCCAGCTTGAATGCATGATGGGGAATATGATACTTGCATCTATTAACTTATTCAATTCTTTTTCATGAGAGGCTTAATGTGTGGATTGACCGGTCTTTGTTTTTGCCTTATGGGCCTAGCACTTGGATCTAGTTCAATTGTGTGTTGAGCTAGCTTGGGATTGAAACCTTTCAAGTCTTCATAGCTTCAATCAAATACATCCGGGAACTCTGGAAAAGTTGCATGAATTCATACCTTTCTTGCTCGATTGTCACTTTACCAATTTGAAGTGACTTGCCTTCTCAACCGAGATGGGCTTGAATCCTCTCCCTTGAATTAGATGTTTGTTTTCCCCTTCCTAAATTAATCATTAGGATTTAAGATAGAATCTAAAGTCACAAGTCCTTTTAGCAGTTTGTTGGTTCTCAGCTGTACCACTTGATCACCATCTTGATTTGTTCTTACTTTCTTGATTTTTGGCTAAGAACTCAGCTTCTTCTTGCAAGAAATTGATGATTTGTTGGTCACTCTCAAACACTTTCCAACTCACATTATTGTCTAGCACTGATGGCCTCACAATCACATGGATGTTTGGCTACATTTTATCCCTTTTGATACTCTCTACAACATCAAAAGTTTCTCTACTCTTGTAAGCCTATTAGCAGCTTGGTTTTATTTCTAGGGATGGAGTTGATGCCAAAGCCCTCAAAATCCTCAATGAGGTCCACACCCTATTCTTATTGTTATCCCCGTTTTGAGTTCACGACAAAACGATCGGATAACCCCTACAAAATTTTCGAAGTGATTTTGCATTATGGCCTCTTTTAAAGAAAATCGGGTTTTCGGGTGTTACCAACAGCTCGACATACCTAAGTTTAAACCTGCTTTGTGTCGCGTGACCTCCGAAATCCGAAACCCGCCTTGTATTGAAAAAATCCTTTGAAATCGGGTTTTCGGAAATTCAACGCATCGGAACGTACATAAGTTAAAACATGTTTTATGACATCTGACTTCCGAAATCCGAAACCCGCCTTGTATTGAGAAGACCCTTTGTATTCGGGTTTTCGGAACCCCAAAGCATCGGAACATCCATGATCCAAAACATGTTTTATGCGCCATGTTCTCCGATTCCCGAAGTCCGCTCAATCCTTTGTATTCGGGTTTTCGGGGCTATGTAGCACCTAAGCACTTCATGTTTTGTGCTCTATGTTTTCCGAAACCCGAAACCCGGAATGCACTAAATCTCTTCGTGTCGGGTTTTCGGACCCCTCCAACATGCTGACATGGCATTCATGCCGAATGGTTGGTGAGTTGGCACGTGCCGAGCTGAAGTGTATTTATTACTAATTTTCTTATAAATACGCGGATTTCCACGTCATTCTTACCATTCATATTTTTAATTCGTGGATTTTTCGCATGCTCTTCCGCTTTCAAAACCCGCAAACTCGCATTGCCCGATTGGATCGTTTGTTTTCGATCTTACCTGTCTCGAATCGAAGGTATTTTTCTTCCCTTCTTTATTCTTGATTTTTATGAATCGATTGCGCGTATTTTCTTCCCAATTTCTTGCCAGTTGTTGAAGGTTTTCTTCCCTTCTTCTTTCTGTGTTGTTTTGGAAAGGGTTTTGGGTTTTTAGGGTTTATTTTCTTTTTGAGACTATCAATTGATGTTGTTTCTCCAAAATTCTAATTATATGCATGATGTATGGAATATGAATAACAAAAAAGAAAGGAAGTTGTATATGTGGAAATACAGGAAAGACTTTGTTTTTGCTTCTCGGTTTTTGAAGACTGTTTTGCAGATTCAAAGGCCCGGAGTATAAAGGAAGCTTGAAGTATCGGGGTTTCTCAACATTCCGACCTCAACAGTAAGTGTCGGGAATCTCCGAAGTTCCGTCATCAAAAGTGGGCGCCGGGTTTCCTCCCGTGTCCGCCATTAACAGTGAGTGCCGGGTTTCCGCCTGTTTCCGTCATCAAAAGCAAGTGTCGGGCTTTGCCAAAGTTCCGACAGATCAAACTTGTCGGGTTCTCAGGGTTTTCCGACATCCTCTTCAGCGTGTCGGGTTCTTCTCTTCTTCCAGCGCATTCAGTCAATCGGGATTTCCAGTTTGAACAGCATCACCTGAGTTCCGAGTCTTTCTCCCTCCACATTCTTCATGTCGGACCCTGGTCCATCTCAGGAGAAGGCCGAGAAGTCTAGCAGGATGAAGTACAAATTTAAGAAACCAGAATCCCCATCATATATTGATTGTAATTATGATATCAGGGATACTGAACTTGGCAACATAGATATGGACGACTTTTGGAATAGGGTGAAGAGTTCTTCTCAAACCCCATGGATGATGGCTTTAGCTAACAGTGGCTTGCCCCTTGCAGCAGGCTTTCCCATGTCTGCCCAATGTCCAGAGTTTGTTTTGGCTTGTGCGTCCAGTTACGACTCGGCTTCTCGTTCAGTAAGGAATCAGGCTGGTGAGGTAGTTATCAAACTAGATGGAGCTTATTTTGATGATCTCCTGAAACTACCTAATTTCGAGGAGTATGGGGACCTAAATATCAAGTCGGCTCAGAAGGCCTGGGACAGTAACCAGGAAAATTGCATTAAGGATGTCAATAAGAAGTTCTTGGTCAAGGCAAAACCAGTAATATC
This sequence comes from Taxus wallichiana var. yunnanensis, assembly GCA_018340775.1. Classification (NCBI taxonomy): domain Eukaryota; kingdom Viridiplantae; phylum Streptophyta; class Pinopsida; order Cupressales; family Taxaceae; genus Taxus; species Taxus wallichiana. Next base: position 462,408,677 of record CM031239.1, read on the forward strand.
TAGATTTCCAAGAACTATTCCTAGATGTGATTTCATACAAGAAATCAATGACATTATCACCCTGCTGAGCCGGGTTTTTGGCTTGCCGGAATCAAATTTATTTCATGGATGGATGTATCAGTTTATGGTCACCATCAAGAAGAACCAGCAAGGGATTGACTGGGGAACCCTTATCAGTAATGAGATTGACTCTCAGATGACGACGGTCTTATCGACCGGAAAGTTTTATATGTTCTCATATGTGGCCTATGCAGCAGCTGGGATGAGGAGCTATCCCGGACTGGATACTAAAGGAAGCAGAACGACAAACCCAGTCTATAAGTATTATCCTCAAATAACAAAGAAGGGGTCCAAGGATCATTTTAGGAGGGTGAATGACGCCTTTTTCTACGAGAACATCTGCCGGCTGAACCCAGGGCTAAGAAAGACAAGGGTATCAGACGAAGCTTGGACTGAGGTATCTAAATGGGGATGTATCTTCTTACAGTTCAAGAAGTTTACCTACCTTCGAACGGTCATGTACTCGGGAGAGCCTTTCCGTCTGCCTCGCTATCCAGGGGATAGATTGATACTAATAGAATTGGTCAGACAGCTATTGGATTTTCACAAATTCCAACAGAGCAAGCATAAGGCAGCAGTATCCTTCCCAATTTCTATTGGGAGATATACTTGCTCGACAGTGGCAAAGGCTAAAAATGTTGAATGTGAACTCCAGGAGAAATTAAAGAAGCATATGAAGTCTCGGGATGGTTTTGACATCCGAGGAGTACTTAGAACCTATGGAGCCCAACATCTGCACAGGCCTGACATTGAGGATATCTGGGTGGATCTGCGTAACGAAGTTGCAGTTCGCAGAAAAGATAATAGTAGGTTAACTATTAATGAGATTCAGACGCTAGAGCTTTCTGATTTGCCAGATGGCACAACTGACAATGAAAGTGTGTTGGATATGTCCTATGATGGGCTTAATGAAGATCGATACGTTTTCCCGCCTATTGATTGGTCGGCCAGCGAAAAAGCCTCTATCACAGATAGGTCGGCTCTCATTCTTGCTCGCACCAAAAAATGGCTCTCTTCTTGGGGCATGAATTTTAAAGATGACAAGTTTCCAAAGTTGGCTGAAACGGAGGTGGGGCCCTCCCAAAAGAAAAAGGACAAAGAATCTTCTGGGGGGTCTATAAAAATCAGGATTCCCAAGAAGAGGAAAGAAAGACAAATCTCTTCAATTGTCTCTCCAGCTCAAACGGTGGTTGTGCCAGAATCACCAACACCACCAGAAATAGGGGAGATTAATTTAGAAGAAGGAGGAAGCCAGCTCTTGACTTCACCATTTGCTGATTGCTCAACTGGAGAGACCTTATCTCTTGCATTCAAGGCTTTGGAAACTGAATCTGTGCCTCCCCCTCAACAACCACTTCAGCCTCCTCATTCCCCATCCACTTCTTCAAGCATGGCCAATATTTTCTCCGGGCTCTCACCCCTCTCTGCTGGAACCCAAGTGATCACCAACACTCCCCCACAACCTGTGCCTCTATTCATTGCACCTACTACCACGTTGGCTGCTGTTCCCCCTCCAATAGTAGAATCTTCTCCCCTTGAGAGTAGAATACCAGTTACTACAACATTGGCAATTTCCTCTGATACTCCACAATGGTTACTCGAGCAAACTCCGAGGAAGAGGAAAGTGATTGTACCCCTACCAGCCTTTGATTTCAGCTCACTTAAGGCTTCTACTGCGAAATCAGCCAAGAAACCCAAAACAGTTTCAAGGGTTTTGGTAGATGCTTCAGGAGATAAGTTCGCAGAGATTGCCACTCCCTCAGCTGACAAAACTAGAGATGATGTAACAGCTGCTGATTACCAGGTAACCAGGGTGGCTCTAGGGAAAGTGACAGCAAAAGGGGCGCAGCAAGATGCAAAGGATTCCATAGACGTCCTGTGCCAAAAGTTGAAAGAAACAAAGGACAGCAGAAATGAGCTTAAGGAAAAAGTGGAGCAGTTGACAGAGGTTTTGATTAAACTCTCAACACCCCTGGAATCCATACCATCTTCTTCTGTATCTGCCGGATTTGATTTCTCATCGGTGCCTACGATTGAGAAGATTGCTAAAAAAGGAAGGGTGGTTGATGAATGGATCCAAAAGTTGCTCCAACAAGGGAAGGAAGTAATTCAAGACGTGGTGAAAGTTCATAAGTCTTTGGGGGAGATTCAGAAGGAAGGAGAGAAGATGGATGAGGAATTCACTGAAGAAATTGGACAGCTTGATTTGACTTGTGAAGCTCTCCAAGTGCTAAAGCAAATACCAGCACATCTCTTGGTAGAAGAAGGCGTTCTTCCACATACAGATAAACACTTTCAGCTGACCAAGGCCATCAAGTTCAGAGTAAAGATCCTCAACGAAGCCTGCAGCAAGTTGAGAGAATCAAGGGATAAATTGATCGATGGGAAAAGTGATCTGGAAGAAGAATTGCTAAAGATTTGTCCAAAGGTGTCAGTTGGGAACGCAGGTATCCTATCAGCAGATGATCTCTTCAAACAAGTTCAGGAATCTATTCAGCATGAACCTGTACACGGATTTGACCTTGAAGTCATTGGTCAGTTTGTAAGGATTGAGCACACTTTAGAGGCCTTAAGAAAGCTCAGCAAAGGATTGAAGAAACTTCCCGGCACTGCCAGTGATGTTCATGAAACCTGCGAAATGTGGAATGATCATTCCACTGCGCCTGATGAGAATGAAATGCAAGGCATTATTCGGAAGTTCCAGGAGTTTCGTAACAAACAGTCTCAGCTGGAGGAGGAGAAAGAAGAAGAAGCAAAAGATGATGATTCGGATTAATTCCCAACGTCCCATGTCATTTCTATTTTTAGATTGACATGTCTTTTGTTATTTCCGTTTTGTCATATTTTTAATTCATGTTTTGACTTGATCTCCTGCGTGAGAGTCATGCAAAACTGAAACTCCAGTTAACATGCTACTCTTTAGGATCTGTCCTGTTTTATCTCTAGTTCCTTTTGTTATAAATAAGGGATGCCTGTGCATTCAAAAGGGTCGAGAATTTTTGAAGCATTAAGAGGCTATTGGAAAGGAGAAAAACTTTGTGTTTTCTTTCAATCATTTTGAAGAATAGAAGTTGATATTGTTTTGCAGACTTTGTGTTGTGAAATATATCTTATTTAAGACAGTGTTCTTATGTTCATGATCTTAAAGCTATTCTTTGCATAGAATCTCAGTGTTTCTAATTATCTCGGACACTATATCTATGATCTAAAACTCGTATGATTATTTCGTGCTCTGTGTTTACTCGAAAGAAAATACGTTTCTCCCATTTCTTTTCTACCGTGCTTCTTTCACTGTAACAGTTTCTAACCTATTTCACTTACGAAAGCAATATCCTTGAATCGTGTGAATGTGGATTTCGGGATTTCATCCCAACCCCCAATGGTTAGATTAGTGTGAATATTATATATATTATTTCTTTGTGTTTTAGATTAGTAATAAGCAGTGCAGCCTCACTGTCTTTGAGGAGGGATTTAATCCCATGTCGTGGTTGAACCTCATATTTTGGTTTGACAAAATATCCAACCTCACTTATAAATCTTAGCTCATTCTTGAAGCATGCTGTCCTTATAACTTGATTAACAATCGGCTCACTATCACCAAAGACTTGTATGTTCTTGAGGCCTCTTTTTTTTACCAATACAACCCATGTATCAAGGCTTCATATTCAGCAGTGTTGTTAGAACATGAAAACTGAAATCTAAAGGCTGAATAATACTTAATGCCTTGAGGTGAAACAAGCATAGCTCCTCCTCCTATACCTTGTCTACTTCTTGATCCATCAAAGAACAATTTCCATACCTCATTGTCATCTTTATGGTCTGGCTTGGTAATGCTAGGAATGGGCTGATTTTCTTCATGCATGTAATAGATTCCTAGTTGATTCCTTTATTTCCTTGGTATCAAAATCATGTACCTTGCTTGCCCATTCATCAAGAGTCATGTCTGGGATGCTTCCAAATTTGGTATCAACTTCATGTGTGCTTGGATAGTCCTCTTGATCAAATGATGAACAATTGGCATTGATTGGGCTTGGAGTATGAGGTTCAACACATTCTTCTCTTTTACATTCTTCTCTTTTACATGGGCTGCAACAACTAACATTTGAGCCGGTCAGAGGTGGCTTGGGCTGTCCTTGCACATTTGGAACTGCATTTTGCTTGCCAACACCCCGTGGAGTGATGGAAGGTTGTGAATCACTTGGATCTAATGACTTCCATTCACCAATATTCCTCTTCTTTGACCATGTTTTAGATGCTACACTCGAGAAGTTGTTTGATTCAAACCACAAAATATTCACTCCCGGTTTACAAGTGTAGTCTCATTTGGAGTTGTATCTTGTTGAGATGTCCCTTGTTGTTGGTTTGTTTCATGACTTCCTCACTCCCTACACCAGTTGTTGTCACCATCAAAGCTTGGTTCAAAGCACCATTGAAGCACATAGATTGGTTGTGAGGTTCACTACATGGGAAACACCAGTCATACTCTTGAGCTGCATTATTTCAGACACTGGAACTAAGGCTTTAGAGGTAGATGCAACATTGGGTTTATAGGGATGAAATGGTCTATTCGGGGAGGCCTTACTTGATTCTAATTTGCAATTGGGTTGGGTGGCCTATTAGGCTGATATGGCTATCTATTAGGCTGAGTTTGAGACCGATAAGAAGGCTGAAACTTTGGGCTTGCTACCTCTTGAGTGTAACTAGCTCATTGCCTTAATGTTTTAATTGTTTCATAACTTCTTGAAGCTCATTTGAGGCACTAGAGGATGAAGTAGAAGTTTCATTTGAGCTCTGATTTCTAGGAGTGGGAATAGGAGATAAAGTAGGTGCTTGACTAGTACTTGGGCTTTCCAAGTCTGGATATAAGGGCATAAGAGGCCTAGGTGCAAGTTTACCTACTTGGATCAAACAATTCTCAGCCCTAATGGTGATGCTATAAGCTGTAGGTACAATTGCACCTCCCATGGATTGGATTAACATAGAAATGTCAGAATTTAAAGCCTTGAGAAAGTATAAGAAAGAACCTTGAGCTGTTGGCCTCACTGCCAATGGGATTCTATCCCACGTTCTTTGAAAACTAAAATTGAAGTCTGCTTGCTACTCATTGGGAGTTGTCTTGATAGTTGTCGAGTTGCTCCAATAGGGACAAGTTGTCCCCCTTTTCTCCAAACTGTTTGTGGAGAGATATGCATAACTCGATTCCAATTTTTGATAGAGCCTACCTCAAGGCCCTAAACCAAGGCTTTCCCTTTGAATGAAGATGCCAACAATTTGATAGTAATTTACATCTCAACAATCTCATGGATTTCACAAACATTAGTAATGTCTTTGACATGATCACCATGAGTGGTTTGATTTTCCCTAGTAAAGTATGGGATATTCTTTAATTCTATAATTAGAACTGGGTTTTGTGCATTGAGAGCAAGTGGGATGTTGCCAGTAAAGTTGACATAAGGATTGGGTTGTACCATTCTGATTGGCCTGAAAACCCTTGTTGATTGGGTGAAAGGTCTACTAGGTGGAGGAGTTGATAGAGTTATGTTTGGTGGAGATGGAGAACTTTTAATCCTTCTTCCCCTTTCTATTCTTCCTGGGGATAATTACAGATACTCAGACAATCCCTCTTCTCTAGCCCTTGACCTTGTTTGGATTCTTCTCATGAATCTTCAAGCTTGGACTGTTGAAACTAGTTGATTCTATCCTTTTGGAGTCACCAGATGTGCAAATCAAGGCTCTTTTCAAGCAAGAAACTTACAACAAATGCACATCAACTTTGTTGTAATGAATATGAAGACCTCTAAGGTCCCACCGGTGTGCCAAAACTGTTAGTGCAAATTCACAACACCCCTAAATGACCTCCAAATATGCAGTTCAGAATTGGGTCATTTAGTGTGATTGCACAACATTGAATTTTCTCCAAGGTGTGGGACCTTGCAAATGAGAAAATTCTCTAGAGAAAGCTGGTTCTTACTCCTCTGTCTAGGTGTATGCATGAATTTTGTAGAGGTTTAATACTAGATCCTACTCTAAATTCCAAGGAGACAGAGATAAAGGATGCAAAAAGAAACAAAACTAAGTAAAAATGGTGATACACCAAAGGAGTGATGAACTTCTATCTTGCAAATAAACAAAAATCATAGAGATGTAACACCAAGCATGCACAGATTTCTAGAATGTAATGAAAGACCAGAAAACAATAATATACACATGAGAGGATTGGAAAATCATTCACAAAACATGCATTACCATTCCCAAATTTGATACAATGCATTACACTGGCAGAAAGGAAAAAAATGTGTCACAGGTTCCATGGAAGGTTCCATAAGAGGAAGGTTTGAAACTCCTCAAATTCACCCTTTAAGAGGAAGAGGGGATGAAAAACAGAGTCTAGGAAGGAGAAATGTAGGAAATTTGAAATGAAGGTTCAACCACCGACAAGATTCATCAAAATGGCATAGGTACCCTTAAAATTTCATTCCCCAAGATTTTCGACCATGCTGGAGAAGAATGGAAGCCATACCGCATTAAAAATGGTGGTTAAATGTCGGTTCTACTCTTTTCCCATGCCAAAGGAATTTTTCATTTTTCTTCTACTAAAATCCACTAGAAAGAATAATTGAATATTCCATTGTGTATAGGACTTCAATAGCTTTCCAATGATACCAAAATCGTGAAAATCCAAGCTCTAGTGCAAAAGATATGCCCCTTTGAAGATTTAGGGCAAACTGGGGTGAAAATCGGGTTGGCGGGCTGAACTTGAAAAATTTCCCCTTTTTTGAATTTGGGAAAATTTCCCAAAAATTCCCCATGCCCCGCCATTCTGCTACCACATGTTGGCACTGGTTCACCTACAGGGTCACGGGCCCAAAATTCACTTTTTCCCTTTTGATTTTTTTATTGGGAAAATTTCCCAAATTTAGTCCGTGCCCCATTGTCCCAGTGACACGTGTTGCTTTCCAATTCACTGGTGGGGGCATGCTTCAAATTTTCCCTTGGCACTTTCTCATCACTTTGGAAAATTTCACCAAATCCTTTCACACCAGTGACCTTCGCCACCGACTAGACACATGTTGGCATTTGTTTCCTTAGCGGGGTTGTGCTTCCAATTCTTCCCTTTGCACATTTTTCACTTTGGAAAAACCACAAATTCCTCTATACCTCCGACCTCCGCCACTGAAAAGGACATGTGGCATTTCTGGATGCTCTGCAGCCTTTGCAAATTTCTCTATCTTCCTCCTTGGGCCCCGGCCGGTTTTTTCCTTTGCGCCCTTTGCCCACTCCTTGGAAAATTTTCCAACTTACCTCCACTGCCCCCGACTCCGCTGCCACGTGGCACCTTCTCATTGGATGCGGGTATGTCAAGGGAAAATTTCCCCAAAAAACTCTGCCGAGCCAAAAATTTCAAAATATAAGGAGTTAGGAGGACTTCTTTACCTTTCTGGAAAGGGGAGAAGATCCTCTATCTGATGAAGCAATACCCAAAAATTTGAGTGCCTGAAAAGTAAAAAAAAAAAAAATTGACTGAGGCACAAGGAAGGAAGGAATGAAGGAAAGTTAGCCAAAATAAGTAGGGGGATTATTTTGGATAATAGTAAGATCTGGAGACAACAACATTGGTAGTCATGGAGCTAACTTTCCACTTGAATCAAGGAATTCTCCACTCTTATGGAAACCTTATAGGCATCGGTGTAGTGTAGTCCCTCCCATGGAATGGATCATAACTACTACATCGCTATTCAAGTATCAAAATAAGTACAAGAATACATTATTTGGAGAAGGATTTATGAGTTCTAGAATCCTATTCCAAGTTCTTTGGAATCTAAAGTTCAAATCACTCATTTATTCTTAGGGAGATCTCTTTATGGTAGTGAACTATTCCAAGAGTGAAAGGTGATCACTCTTGTCTTTAGATTTTTACAAATCTTTCTTCTAACTCATCCCAAGTGGTTATAGTACCAAAACTTAACCCTCAAAACTATTGAAGTAATTTTCCCTTGAATGAGGTAGCAAGATGTCTAACCGCAATGTTGTCCTCCATGATATTATGTACTACACAAATCTTGGCTACATACAAAATATGTTCCACTAGAGTAATGTAAGTTTCCCCTATATATAAGGGTAAAATTTTGAGTGCCAAAATAGGTATATGGTCACATTGAACCAACAGAAGAGGAATGCTTACATTAAAAGGGAAAAAACTTGGTTCCTCACCATAAAAATGAGAGGTTGATTGTTCTCGGGTGGAGGAAACCTTTCGTTAGGTGGTGTCAAATGACCCCTATGAAGTGATGTTGTAAAGGGTGATGTTGAAATGCCTCTTTTCCTTCTCCGGGATGAGATAAGGATAGTTCGATATGCCTGATAATTTCCTTGCTTTGAAGAATCAATTATCTAAATTATTCACATAAATTAATGCATTGAGATTTGGAATCCGAGATATAGATTCGTCATGTACTTTGATTTGTGCAAGTGAGAATAGAAGTACAAATCTTTGTCCCACCTAGCATGCCAAAATCAAGTTATCACCAAATCACTTGCACCCTCTCGAATAGCTAGAATGTGAAAAGGACATTCGGTGTGATTGGGAAACATGGGATTATCTCTAAAGCTATGGGACTTGGAATCTAGGTGAACCTTTGGAGAAGAGTAGATTCCACTTCCTAAACTAATTGTTTTACTACTCCTAGTGAAATAAAATGGTTATCTAGACCTATGCTAACATTTTCATGGGTTTTTAGGGAAAAATATTTGTAGGAAATGAAAATATACTAGGGATGGTGATGCACCAAATAGAAGGTTTTTCTAGAATAGGAAGGGTTAATCAAGAGGGTGTTATGCATCACAAGACAAATTCACCTATTGTAACTCGAGAGGGTAAATGAAATACCACATACTAAGAAGCATGCATTCCCTTTGTTAAAATTCAATCAAACAATGATATACTAGTCTTCCAGTGAAAAAGGATGAACTTGAGAAGGGTGAACAAGCACCACAACTCAACTAAATGCAATACTCCACCACTTGATAAACACAAAACTACAAGAACTTGCAATAGAAACTTGAATTTACACAATGTACCTATAAGTATGAGAAAGGCATAAAGAAGTATAAAAGGATGAAAGGACCAAGATTAGTCACAAAACACACACTTTTATTACTTCAACAACATGCACAATGCATCATACATTCAGAAGAGGAAATAGTTTCCATTACAGTCTTGAAAGGAGGCTTGAAAGTTCCCTCAACATACAAGAACAACTTGCAGAAGAAGGAGGATTCTTTAAAAAATATGCACTTGTCTCAAATGTCTAACTTGTCCAACCTATTGGAATGAGCTTCCAACTTACATTTATAGAATAATTTTGAGAGAGAATATAGGAGAAATCATAAATTCCTGCCTAAATTGAAGGTACATAATGGTTCATTTTTTACAAAGCTGGTGAAACCACTTGAGAAGCTTCCATCATGTGTCATTACTGGCCCGTTGACTTAATCTTATCAAATAATTAAAGAAGTATTTAAATAAAATATTTTGATAAAAATAATAAATATCATTATTAAAATATTAAAATAAAAATATTAATTTAATAAAATCAGGTGGGATCCCCAAAGGTTGGTTTGTATTCGAAGGGATCCACAAAACCACAATGGACCAACTCGGTGGTTAGCTTGCCGAGCCAACTCACTGATTTTGTATTGAGCTCCTCCTTCCATCACATTAACCAAGATTCCAAATATCTACTATCAAAATGTTTTGGGAACCTTACCTCAACGTTTCCATTCTCCATGAGGCTTTTGATTTAGTGAATCACATCAATTTCATGCCCCACTTCTAAAATTTGTATTCACCGAGTCCTTTGTGAGTTTTTATTTGAGCTAGGCTTAACTCAACTTGGTGTCCCCACTGGGATCTACTCAGTTCAAAATTGATTCCTTAACACATCAACATGTCCTTGTCACATCATAGCTTGTCTATGTTTGAGTGCTCGACATTCAAACTCAAAAACAAGATCCTCAGCTTCACATGTGACAACTCATAACTTGGTTCTATGAGCCCAAAGTGCTTCCACCACCGAGCTCTACTTCAAACACCATGGAATCACCATATTATAACCTCGATCCCCTTTTCGTAAGCACCTTAATCTGGCCGAACAATGATGAATTCACCATAGCTCAAACTCCTTGCATTGAATGGTTTACATGGTTCCAACTCATTCACATGAACCGTGTCGAGATTGTCTTCCTGGAGACCATCTTGTAACAATGAATCACTTTAAAATTCTTTCCCAAATTAAGTGACATTGATTTTATCATGACCGAGCTGATCTATGAGCTTATCATGACCAAGACAAGTTTGTATTCATGAGCTCATACACATCTAGGGGCCCGTTTAATTTCCTTGATCGATGTTGGATTCACTGGACCTCCATTTTCCCATCGATCTGGGGCCAATCTACCACTTGACTGTCTTATGCAATCCTCATAGAGTTGATCTCTCAAACTACATGGATCAGTCTTAACTTAGCTCACAGAGTTGAGCTCTACCCACCACAAGCAAGCTATGTCTCTTTCAGATGGATTGGTTGAGTCGAGACCCCTATGACTCAATCCTGAGCCTTCTCATTCACTGAGTTAAACCCTAATCTCCTCTACACCATGCTCACTGCATATGGGAGCTCTGTCTATTGAGCTCATCTTCCTCACCAATCGAGATACTTCCTTCATATCGAGCTACCTTCATTTTACCTTCCGAAAATTGATTCTTTTTGGCTTGAATCCACATATTTTACCTACAAGTTCACTACCAAATGACTAAACCTCCTCCCGATTCATCCCAAGTCTCTTCTATCCAAGCCCCTTCATAAATGCCTTCGAGCTCTTCAAGATCAGGACCTATTGAACTATCCATCAAGCTCTATGTTGAGTTAGCCGACAATGCCTTCTTTCCTCTTATCTCATAGAATGGCTCACCATCATGACCGTAACCATCTTATCTTCTAAATTCCTTGGAGAATCGACAACCACATGAAATTATTCTTTGCACGGAAGCCCTATGATGTATTTTTCAGCTTGGGAGGCCAAATGTTGTCTTTCCATGCCAAGGTTGGCATTGCTTTAATTCCACAAAATCCCACATGTCTAAGGTGGCGACTCAAAATTTTTGGATCCAACTTACCAACACAAAAACTTGGCATGTTGGTCTCTAATCCCCAAAATTTCTCTAGCTTACGGGATTACCATGAGCCCTCTCCGGGTTTGGAATTTCACCTTTTCATGTTTAGTTTTATGCCAAGCTACACTTGGATCTCCATAACTTTTCATCTTAGTGTAAGATGTTCAATTCCCCTTAACACATGATTTGATGAGACAATTTACAAGTCGTAACCAAGCTCATTACACATGATTCATCTTAGTCTAAATTCAAGCCACACGAGCATGCAATTAACTTGATTTATTGTGCTCTAATTTTGATGGTTCAATTCACCTCATTTTTTATTCAAACCATGAAACTCTCAATCCGATCCCAAAGCCACTTTGAATTTTGAGCTATCCCCTATTAGCATCCGACTCACTACGTCAAGATTTAATTCCTATAAACTCACTCAATGATTCCCCTACTCAAAAATATCACAAATCTTTCAACCAACTCACCGAGTCATTTAAGTAATCATCGCTCTCAAATCTCTTCATGAACACCTTATGCCATGCATTCGATAATATGTCATGTACTAAGCTGAGTTGCTTAGGTCTGAATCTTCCACAAACATGTGAGTTATCTCTACCGACTCATAAAATGTTGGCCCACTATCCATTTCTTCTGTGAGTTCCTTACCCTTAACTCATTGATCCAAGCTCTTTGCAATGTTCTATGCTTCACATGACCACTAACCAAGCTCACATGATCAAATCCATGATTGTTGAGCTCCAACTCTAACAAGTTTAGAAGTCACTTAGAACCTAAGATTCAACCCATTGCTTCAATTAACCCCCGGTTGCTACCCCTAGTCCTATTTTTACCTCACCAAATTAGTGAGTTGGTTCATGATCTCCTCAATTCCCACAACTTGGTTCAAATTAGTCTAGGAGAGTGTAGTCTCACCAAGTTCTCACTTGACTTGTCACCTAATTTCGAGCTACATTATAAGCTCCTCACCTCGAACTTGGAAAGGATAAATTCAACCTAATGAGTTCAAGATTCTCCGTTTCATGGTTTTACTCATCAATACTTGACTTGATCTACTCCAACTTGTCACACCATGATACATCACAGCTCCTCCATTTTATTATCCCTTCTAGCAAGTTCTGGAGAATATGATATCTTCTCAAGCTCCTCGGCCACTCTTTGACCATACTACATTTTTTTCGATGCACTTAGAGCTCTTTCATTCTTGCATTCATTTTGACTTAGCCCAAGCTCAAGCTCACCACTTGTATGACTCGGTTTGATGTCTCCTACTCCATCACTCATTGTGAATGTTGATCTCCTCTTGAGAAACCTACAAACTTCATTTACATATATTGAACTTTCATTTATGTATTTTATATTGACTTGGATTGCTTAAGCTTGTCATAATCTCCCTTCATGAGTTAGACTGACTCATCTATATGACAAAATATCTATTGAGTTCTCCCTTAGCTCTAACCTCTTAGCCAAGTTGTCCATTAAGTTTTGTTTGCATTCGAGTCATTCTTTTTGCATCGGACCTTGATCGACTTCATCAAGCTCCAAACTGAGTTCCCAACCTAACCGACTCACTTGTTCTCATTCATTATTAATTTTCCAACATGGCCAATACCTATCAAGCTCATTATTAGCTCAATTGAGCTATTCTTGGTAAAATTAACATGATGCACCGAGATACCTTTGTTTGAGTGCACTTTGTAAACTAAGCTCTATAGGACTTGACTCGAATGACCAAGATCTCTACCTAGTGAGTTCAACTTGGTTCTCAACATAATTAATTAATTAATTTATTCATTTTATCTTGATGACCACCGGAAGTGGGTCTATTGAAGCCAATAATAGGACCTTGTTATCTAATTTTTCCATGTGTGCAAAATTGGATAACATTTTTGGCAACCTCTTGGGGATGATTACGGGTAAGTAGGATTCTAGTAGCTTTAATTCATCCATTGGGCATGAAGTTAATGTTGGAATCATAAAAGTGATTTAATCTTTTGTGATACATCCTAGAAGAATTTTTGGTCTTGTTTATATTAAATTGGTGGTAATGCTAGTCGTGGAAAGTAATGAACCTAAGAATATTTTGAAAAGTTGAATGGTCTTCTCCTTAAAACCTCAATGATGATACAATGTGCAAGAACAACAAAAAAACCACAACAACAAGGAAAGAAAAAAAAACAACACATAACAATGTGCATAAGCACTTGGAGGAAAACACCTAACTAAACTATATAGGGGGTGGAATGATCTCAAAAGAAATCTTTGAGATGTATCCCATTCACATGAATGGGTAGTTCTTCTCCATTGAGCCTAGATAGATGAAATGAATTTGCCTCTTTACAACTCGTGATGATGTATGGCCCGCTCCAAAGAGCGTCAAACTTGGCGTGCTTTCCTGGTTTAGCTCTATCTTCATCCCATTTGAGAACTAAATATCCCTCTTGAAAATGCCTATTGGATGCCTTCTTGTCAAAATATTTCTTAACCTAAGCCTGATGTTGCTCCAAAGTCTTCATAGCCTTATTTTGTACTTCTTCCAACTCCATGAGTTCAACAAACCTAACTGTTAGAGGATCATTCTCCATAACTTCAAGTTGATGAGCTAACTCCAAAGAAGGTAACTCCAAGGAGAGAAGAAGTTTTGCTTCTCTTCCATATAAAAACATGAAAGGATAATTTCCAATGGCAATTTTAGGTGTGATATGATTTTCCCATAAGTTAGTCTTAAACTATGTATACCAAGTCCTCCTATTCATCTCCATTGTGTGCTTGATAATCCTTGTGAGGTTTTTGTTGCTAGTCTCACCAATCCATTTCCTTGCAGATAGTAATTGGATGAAGTCTTGAGGTAGACCCCATTCTTAACAACCCATTCACTCAACTTTAGACCAAGAAAATCCATCGCATTGTCTTAAATGAATGTGAATGGAATATTGAACCTTGTCATTATACCTTCTAAGAAATTAAGAACTACCTTCTTATTACTTTCCTTCAATGCTACTACCTCTATCCATTGAGTAAAGTAGGTACATGATGAAGGACCCATTTTTTGTCTATCACTAGATGGAGGATTAATCATTCTAATGAAATCCAACCCCCATTAAACAAAGGGTTGATCCACTCCAATTGGATGTAGTGGAAGAGCTGCTAACTATTTCTTGCTGGTGGAAAAGGCACATTCCTTACCAAGAGAGGATACTTGAAATGATCTATTGATTTGAAAAAGCATAAAGAATAAATTCTTTATCAAACTTGGGGTTCACCAGCATGGGAGCTTGAGAAATGGCCATTTTGATGGCTTCAAAGCTCTCCCTTCCTTCCTTTTTCCATGAGAATGGCATGTTTTTCTTTAGCATGGTTATCAATGGTTTAACCAATGTTGCAAATTGAGGGATGAATCTCCGCACAAAATTTATGGTTCCTAGAAAAATTTGGAGACCCTTCTTGTGACTTGGGAGATATAAGGACATAATCGACTGGATCTTGGCTGGATCAATAGAAATTTGTTCCACTAAAACAACATTCCCCAACAAATTTCCCTCATGCACTACAAAAATACATTTCTTAGGATTGAGTGAAACCCCAAATTCTCTACATCTTGGAAAACCTTCCTTAGATGTGTGATGTGGTCTTCTACATGCTTAGAGTATACAATTATATCATCAAGGTAAACAAAAATGATATCGTTGATTAGTACCTTAAATTCCATGTCTATGGATCTTTGGAAAGTATCCCCAACATTGGAAAATCTGAATGAAATTTTGTTATAAGCATACATACCCCACTTGGTAGTGAAAGTTGTTTTGAATTGATTAGATTTTTGAACTAGAATTTGATTGTACCCTGAATATCCATCAAGAAAAGAAAATATTTGAGATCCTACCACCATTTGAAGGATTTAATCCATTGATGGAAGAGGATAATGATCTTTTAATGAGGCATGGTTCAAGTCCTTGAAATCCACACACAACTAAATTTTTTCATTCTTCTTTCTTACGGGGACCAGATTGGATACCGAAGAGGAATGTTTGATAGGAAAAATTATATAGGCCTTGATGAGTTTGGTTAGCTCCTTTCTCATAGTGGCTTAATTTTGGGATTAATTGGCCTCTTCTTTGGATGAACTGTCTTGGCATTAGGCTCTAGTTCAATGGTATGTTGTGTTAGACCTAGATCAAAACCACATAGGTCTTTGTAGCTACACACAAAAATGTCGTGATAATATTGAAATTTTTGATGAAAGATTCCTTCTCTTCGAAAAGTGTATAACTTTCTAATCTTTATAAATTTTTCATTTTCTACCTCGACTTCCTCAAAATCTTCTTCTTTGACCACCATGTTAGAGCTTTTCTTTTGGCTTGATTATCGAATTGAAAATGGATTCAGAGTAAATGAAACTTTTTGGTAGATTATTGATTTTAAATTGTATGATTTGATCACCATATGATTCTTGCAACATATCTTGATTTTTCACAAAAAAATCCACCTCTTCTTATAGGAAAAGATGTTTTTTTTTTTCATTATTGAACAGTTTCCAACTACTCACATTATCAAGGACTATAGGTTGAACTACCATTTTGACAGATTGTTGGCCTTCTTTCATTATATCAACATGTATGTCGTATTGCAAACCAATCATAACAACCTGTCAACATCTTGATTTTGATTTCTAGGAACCACGTGGATCCCAAAAGCTTCAAAATCTTTAATCAAATCCTAGACACTATGTGATGTCACCTTATAAACAACTAACTCAATGTCTCCTAAAAAGTCGGGCTTTGATTCCCTTCTTTTGAGCTAACTAGATTCCTTGCACAAGGACCTCATATTCAACAATATTATTAGAACAACTGAATTACAACCAAAAAGATGAAAATTACTTATCTCCTCTTGGAGAAATTAGCATAACACCAGCACTAGACACATTCTTACTCCTTGATCCATTGAATAAAAATTTCCACAGACTTCAAAATTGATTGGTGTTTTGAATAGTTGCGGTATGATTGCACCTTCTTCATGAATGTAGTATGTACCCAATACTGTCTCATCTAAAAGAAAAAAATCATCTTATTCCTCTACTAATACATCAATGTAGGGATCATACTGATGATCTCCACTTACTTCATCCAACATAGTATCAAGGAATTCTTCAACAAGAGTGGTCGGTTCATGATCAACATCTTCTTCTTTTGTACCACCGATGGTATAATTCCCATTATAGGACTACCAATGTAGGGTTATATGTGATTATGGAAGATTGGTTCCACCTTTATAGTTACTTTGGTTCCATATCGAGTCTTGAGAATCATATGTGACCAATCGACCGATAGATAACCACCCATCTTGGTAGTGAAATCTCATGATAGGTAGATGACAAAGAGAGGAGGGAGATCAATGACTAATATGTCTTCAAAGTGAAATAAAAAAATCAGGCATTCATGAATGGTAAGTTGAATTCATTTGATAACTCCAACAATTTTAATGGTTGTGCCATCTAGTTGAACAAATCCTCTTGTAACTAACACATATTTTATGCCTAGTACATCTACAATTTGTTTGGGCATGACCGAGCTAGCTCTGGCACTTTGAGTCGATCATGTAATTATGTACCAGTGTGATCACCAATCATTGGGGAATTATAGAATGTTGGTGGTTTGTTTGCCTTATGAATATGTTTCCCTTTCAATTGACTCAAATTTGTAGTAGGTGTTGTTCCATGACCCGATGATCCATCGGTTGTACCAAAATTGTTCAGAGCCTCTCACAACAAGTTTCTTTGAGAAGGAATTGAGAGTGCATCCCACATAGTAACACTCAGGTTGGTCTTATTAATTTGTTCTAAAATAATGAAGGGAATTTATCCTACTTTTTTGACACTTCTTTGGGCATTAGAATATTCTTTTAGAAAGTGCTTGTTGGGTATTGTGATGCCTCAAGAGCCTTCTTTCAATTCTGATACTTAGCTAGCTAGCATGTGTTTTGGTGGTCTCTTTCCCAAATCTTTATCAACCACCCGCTTGTGGTTGATGTTGTGAAGTGGATTTTTGATCAGCATTGGAAGGTTGAGATTCAATTGCTCTATCTTTGGAATAAGTTTTTTCAACCACCGATGAAGAATCTGTATTCAACTCGTAAAAATCTTTACGCTTACCAATTTAACAAAGTGGTTTCATTAGGTGCCTGCGGTTGATCATGTTATTTCCTATGTAGATGAATTTTTTGTTGGTCTACGGAGGGGTAGATATGCTCGAACCATAAGGGCTTGGCTAATAACTCCATTTGGGTAGATATTTTGATTGTGGGGTTGAGAACAAGGGTAGCATCATTCGTAGTCTTGAACTACATTATTTTGGATAGAGTACAAGATCTTTAGAAGAGCTAATCACAAGAAGGCTTTGAAAGTTCAAAGGCATGACATTCACAAATTGATTTGTAGCTTGATTTTTGGTGGACTATTCCCTAAAAATGAGGACATTTAGCCTAATACAAATGATTTTTTGGCTGGTATAGATGATTATATTGAAATTTTTTCCTCTTGATTGCAATGAGCTTGTTCCCAAAAGTTTACAACAATGACTTGAATTCAAATAGATCATTTGAAGAGGAGGGTGTAGACTAAACTAGTTGTTTGGAAGCTACTGGGATAGGAGAAATGGTAGGATGAGTGTTTGTAAGATCCGAAGACAATGACATTGCGAGTTGTGGAGCTATCTTTCTAGCCTAAATCAAGGAATTCTCCGCTCTTATAACAACTTCATAGGCATTAGGTAGTGTAGTTCCTCCTGTAGACACCAAATTTGTGTCTTACGACCCCTTGTGACCCACATCACATTTCGCAACCTAACCTCACCACCTAAACCTTACACAATTATTTATTAATTACCTTATAATTAATAAATCCACATCACCATACCTGCCACCTCATGTCGCCACCTCATCATGACCTAGTCTTAACCCTAAACTAACCTAATTAAGACCTATAACTTGGTCCAATTCCACACCTATGACTAATTACTCCTCATCCGCACCTAAAACCAACTTCATAATGACTTAACCAAGCCCGCTACCAATCCTTCGGAAGAAAAGGAGGAAAAGTGGCTATTTTACCAAAAATAACTCGCTTTGACCTGACCGATACCGATTCTACTCGACCACCGTCGGTTGCATGAATCGCCATCAGTTCCTCGTAAATGACCACTTCCAACCAAAAACAAAGGATCGGATTTTCATTTGATCGAGAAGAGGAGAAATCATTGAAAGGATCTAGATTTTGCTTGGCTGAGCAGAGACAAGTGAAGAAACAAGAAGAGTTTGCAGAGAAGGACATCAAGCCCAAGACTGCAACTGAATAACCAGAGCCCAGTGACACTCATCCGAGCATCAGAAGAGGAGATAGCTCATCTTGGATTGTCAGATCATCCTATTTGAGCCCTGTCTTCGTCATCACAGTCCTGGAACCTGCATCTTCATCAGGAACGAGTAAGTAGTGTCTTGTATGTTTCTAAGCACCATTTCTTGAGCCTATGGATTGATAGTAATTACAAGCTCATTCTTAGATCTACCACCTACCAGCACCCTGCACTTAACCTTCATCCATACATCCTTGTACTACCCAGAAGACCATTTTATCACACTCTGAGTCTTCCCTGCCCTCTCATTATTCCCCTCAGCCATCCACCAGTCTTAATAACCCCACAATCACCCTGCAACCAACCTCTATCCAGAAGCACCTAGATTACTGACCCTACCGGTGTCGGTTATCCCCTACTGGCCAATGGTTCTCCAAGCGCATGGTCGGTTATCGATGACTGAGCATCGGTCATCGTGACTTACTACCCCAAAACCTTCCTCTCACCTATTTGTCACCTAACAACCTCAGATCCAGTCTGGTTTATCTCTGTAACTCAACCTGAATGTATCAACGACCAGTAACCGAACAAACAACGTGATGTTTTATTATTGATAAGTTCAGCCTCTATTGCTTTGTAACGAGGTACCTAAATCGTTATTTTGCAATAGCTTTCTTTGTTATCACTTGTGTTAATTTGTATTAAAAGGGGAACTGACCACCTTCGAAAGGAAGTTTTATATTTCCTGGGCCTAAGGCAGCTCCCTCATTTATTGTCTAATTAAAATCTGGTGGTCTTGTATTACTTGCGGTAGTCCTTCCAAGACAAAAGGAGTTCTTCGCGATCGATCGATCTTTCTCTACGATACGCGCACACCATCTCAACATTCAATGTATTCCTCCTAGCCCTAACCGTTATCTATTTCTCAAAGGAATGAAAGGATAGAAGCAAGTCTATTCCATAGAGCCGAAACATTTCGTGCGAAACATTTTGGCACGTCAGGTGGGACCCATTTCGGGTTCTGTTTCTCTTGCTTATTTTCATTTTAGGAAGCATACTTCTTGTCATTCTTTGTTTTTGTTATATATTTAGTAAAGAATTTGTCTTGCTTTCCTAGTTTCACATTAGTGAAAGTCATCTTAATTGCTTCATCGAATATCATTTTCTATTTGGGTTTAAAACACGTGCATTACATTCCTGCTTGTTGTTTTCAATTCTAGTGAACATAGACTAAGTAAATGTGTCGTACACGTGGGGTGATTTCCATGGTATTGACAGGAAATTAATCTTACTTTCACTACACAACACATACCGAATCACTTCACAATTAACACAACAGCTCAAAACATCCCCCCTTTTCCGTGGTATTCCTCCGCCCGATTGAGGTAACCTTATAAGCCAAAACAACTTGAAATTTCCCCTAAGTCTTTGGTTTAGGATTGACATCATTCCGCATCTAAAGACATAAGCCCACAATAATTAAAATTAACCCTAGGGTTAATCTCTAGATTTGTGTGTGCATCTTGTTTGTTTTTCGATTCTGTTTTCTCTGTTATACTGCTTGTCTTTTGTGATTACCTTAGAACAATTTGATAAATATCTTTTGGCGTTGTTAACAATCAAATCAGCAACTTCAGTATATTTTCTTATACTAGTCTTATTACACTCGACATCGGTTAATCGGACCGATGTCGGCTTATAGTCTAACCGAGCATCGGTTATTAGACCGATATCGGTTCTTGTCTTTTCCATCTCACGATAAACCAAAGAACCTACCAATTTCACTAAGTCTCGAGTGCATTGCATTTCTGCCCAGATTGAAAACCTCTTTTGTGAACTCCTGTCCATGGTTGTTATCACTGAAAGCAAGCCACCACCATGCTTTCACATGCTTGCTCTGTTCCTTTTCCTGAATCACCCCCTTCACATTTTGTGGGGAATCCTACGGATACCAGCGAGGTTCCTAAAATTCCTGTGGGAGATAAAGAATTTGCCAAATTTCTGGATGCTAATCCTAGCACTTTGTACAATACTAGTTATCTCATGCCCTTAAGCTGTACACTCGACGGTCAACTCCTTGTTGGCATGCCTATCGAGTATAACTGCTCATTTAGCCCCTTCTCCTTTGATAACTCCTCTTTGCCTTCCACATCCTTAGTCCTGTCATGCCTACCTCGGCGCCTTCGGGGTCCATACGGCACTGATTGGCTTTCCTTTGGTTAATCTTGGGCCCAACATGTCATTACCACCGACTGCTCCTACCTCGTCTCTCTTGCAGACTATTCCGTTCATGACTTGCTCTCTGCCACCTATCCACACGAGCTTTCCTTCTCAAGCTCCGCCCACCTTTTCATTTCCACACACATATCCGGTAACCTCAACAGCTTACATAGGACATCCCTATTTGGTTGCCTCAACACAGTCGTCCTCCATACCTTATCAACATTTAACCCCACCATTGTCTAGCGGTGGCCCTTGGCCCAATTTGCTCTCTTTACCACAACCACACCATCATCTCATCCAACTACCGATTTAATTAAACAAATGAAGGACAAAATGCATAATAACTGGAGGCTTCATTTCAGGAAGTCGTAGCGCCTTGACATACGAGCAAGTTTGTCGGGAGCCTATCCACCCTTTATCCCCCTTCATTCATATCCTCCTCAATGGGAATTACCAAAATTTACCCGTTTTAATAGTAAGGAGGACCCTCAACAACACTTGCGATCATTTAGACATGCCTCGCTATCGATTGCTCACGACGACGCTTTACTACTCCGCACCTTTCCCATGTCCTTATCAGGACCCGCTTGAGGTGGTACAAAGGTGCTTTAACCCAAAGACTCAATCTTCTCTTTTAACCAAGCCTAGCCCAATCTTTCTTGGATCATTTCTCCATTACATTGCAAGAAAGTATCTATCACCAAACCTTATGCCATCCGATAATTTGAGGGACGAATCTATTGCATAGATTTCGTTGGACGATGGCGGGGCCTTATCAACTAACTTACGTATGCCTTGCCTCAAACCGAACTTATCGATTTTACGTGGGCTGTGCTAAGTACATCTCCCCTACCCTCCAAATTCAAACTTTCCGCATGGAGATTGTGAGGCCTTTACTATGGCTCAAAACTAGAGATTCGAGCCTTAGAGGAATAGAAATTGCGGTTGCGCAACAAAAACCCCACTTTCCAAACCCAAGATTCCACCAACAAACCTAACACCACCAATCCTCACCCATCAACCGCTTCGAAATCAAAAGGGGCCGTGCACGCAGTGATGGTCAAATCCCAACCACCGTCTAATACCCCGCCAAAAACCACCTATAAGTATAAAGCGAGAACCCATCAACTACACTCCCTTGGGAGAAAAATATGGTGTGATATTGGAAAAATTGCTCAAAGCAGGAGTGATTACCTTACCTCTGTTAAACCTTATTCTGGGTTTGATTCCACTTGTGCCATACCTTCACAGTACAAAGAAAATGACTTGTAACTTCCACCGCATGAAGGGACACGGTCGTCATGAGAAGCTGCAAGATGTTGAAAAACATAGTGCAAGAAATGGTTGATGTGGGGATATAGCCTCGATAATCCTAACGCCCCCTATGCTAACCGAAATTTGAAAATATTCAACAAACCATTCCCGAATCATTCTTCTAACAGTAAACTAAACCAAGATATCTTAGCCGAGGAGAGTGTTTGTGAGATCCATGTAGTCTTGATTCCTAGCCAAAGACCTCTATCGAACAAATTCTCAATCAAGCCTCTTCACTAACGCAGGAAACCGAACCCCCTTCCTCGCCATCAAGACAAACTGAAATCCTTGCCGTTCCTTTACCCATCAAGGAATTAGCTGCCCAGAGTTCCCTTCTCACAAATGAGCCTTCTTATACCACATCCTTGCAAGACTGTGAGCGGATGTTATCTAATTTATCTATTTCCCAAACGTCTCCTTCTACCATTCTTGTTGTACAAGAGGAAGGCTCGCCACTTCTTTTGTCATCCTTAGACAAGAAACCTCTTGAACCGACATCACCACATTCTTTAAACATGACAGATCCTCTCAAACACGCCCTCCTACCTATTAGTCCTTCATCACCTAAATCTTTTCAGCAACCGGTTGACCTCTTAACGCCCATTGATACAGTGCCTCATATACCCCTTGTATCACACCCACAGTGGACCGGAATCACAACCCACCTTTCTTCCATACAAAAGTTCCTATTCACACGTGAGGACTATCATTCCACAGAAGATAGATAGGTTCTATGGGAACGTTTGAGTACGCCATATTCTACTCAAATGCAAATGACCGATCCTGATGCCTCCACCATATACCCGAAGTGTTTACAGAAGCTTAAAATTCCCATGTTCTCATCTTCACCCCCCTCATCTCTACCAAATACCTCGTCCACTTCTATTAACTTAGCCAAATCTTCCCCTACACTTGGGACCTCACCCATACCTAGTCTAACACACCCACCTAAGTGGCTTGATTTATCTAAAAATAAAGCCATCCATCCCATTAGGAGACAGACTCAATCTCCTCAACCTATGCCTCTATCACAACTAAAACCATCATCGTCACACCTACCTTCCATATTGGGACCCCATCCCTCTACCTTACATCAATATATCATACCTCCTACGTTTTCTTTAAAGCAACCTATGCCTTCTGCACCCATACAGAAATCCAAGGGTATAGCAACACCATCACCCCGCGTATCCTGTCCACCTATCAACCATAAACAAATTCCACCATCAAAAGATTTGTTTTCTGTCACTCCTATTTCTCCGTGGTTGTTTTCTGATACCACATCATCTGTGGCCTCATCATCCAACCAGCTAAACATAGCCTCTACGTCAAAGAAACCACGGTTAGTTAAAACCCATTACCAAAACTCCTTGGCTAAACCACCCCCCATACAAACCAACCACACCACGTCATCACCAGAATCGACCCAGTCAATAGCCTCATTTTCCTCTGACTTTGACCCACTCAAAGGGTCTTACGCCAAAATCCTTGCTATGTTGGTGGAGAATGTGACCATTTCCCTACCCCCACTTAGACCTTATGATCCATCTAAACCTCGACCTATAGGTTACGATGAGTCTAAAATCTGCGCTTACCACCGCACACCGGGACATGACGTAGAGGGATGCAGCGTTGAAAGCCATACTTCGTCCGTCACCTCTCTCGCAGAAAAGTTAAGAAAGACAACTTACGAAGAGAGAGACCTTTAGCTTCAATTCCCTCTCCTATACCACTGTCCCCGCCACACCAAGATCTATCATTATTACAACCCCACCTCTCGAAAACCATGACCCATCCCTACCATCTTCCTCCTCTCGTATTCACGAGATCAATATGATTAGTGTTTACTCGAGGGTAGAAAAACAATGGGAAAGCGAATGAAAACATGCATGTGGCATCTCTTTCTCCGTCCACCATCCCGGTGCACCACCACCTAAATCTGGTTATTCAAGCGGACCCGTCTATCCGTCTCTAATGGCATTGCCCATCGAACTATGATCAAACAAACTTCACCAATCACTTGTAAAAATGACATTGTATGATCTCATTCAGACTTCTGAATCTCATCGACAAGCTCTCGTTGAGATCCTTCAAGGGATAGAGGTTTTACCTAATGAAACCTTGCCTGTTACCTCTATTCTAACACCCAATCATGTTGCTTCACTCACCAAACAATCTATCTCCCCAACCACTTCTGTCTCTATACAGCAAGCCGCTGCTGTCAGTTTCTCCGAAGATGAAATTATCGACTTTGGTGCCAAAGATCCTGACCCTGCTCTTTTCATCTCAGCGTACGTTTGGGATATTCAGGTACGTCGTGTTATGATTGATGGGCGCTAGCCTAAACATCATCTCTTCAAAAGCCTTCCAACAAATGAATATCCCTTCTAGTTGCATGTGTGCCAACCCCATCATGTTGCGATCATTCAATGATGCTATTACTTCTACTTTAGGCACCGTGATCCTTAACATTCGTGTAGGACCATGTACTTTACCCGAACTCTTCTATGTCCTTGAGGGAGAGTTCCAATACAACATGTTGTTAGGCCGCCCTTGGATCCGGGCTATGGGATGCGTTCCCTCCACCTTACATAGATGCATAAAATTTGAGTACGAGGGGAAGTCCTACACCGTAAAAGCTGATCCTCCCCCCTTCAAAACTTGCAATATGTTGTATCACCCTAATGATGTGCTTGTACCAGTCAAGACACCTGTTCATCCAACCCAGCCATCTACTTCCGACACACCTACACCTTCAACCAATGAAACCGCTATTACAAATATTACTTCCTTTCCCATGCAGATAACATCCCAACCTCCAGACCCCTTAGTAGATGTTTTTCAATGCCTTACGCTGGGGGAGTACCGCCTATATAACGTTAGTTCTTTCCATACCCCAGAGTACGGACGATTACATGCGCATCCTACCTATGACCGTCGCGTGGGGAGGTAATCTCTTACGGACCACCCCATTGCCACACCAACCTAACATATGGGGGTATTGACGCATCCTTCGTTACCCAGAACCTCCTCTTGGTGTGGTTCCCTTCTAATCCGATTTTCAATACTTGACAAATCATCGTTTTGCCCTCACCTTCTTGACTTGCTGTGCTTGGAAAGGCTTTGGTTTTGGTCTTTATGAACAAGGCCGACATACACTCATTCCCGTGACTACACGCAAACACAATGATCGTAGTGGTCTTGGTTTTCCTGAAACACTTACACCGGAGAAACCTCATGTCAGTTGTATCCTGGAAGATGATGATGTCACCCCTACCAAACCATCATCACCCATTTTGCCATCGTCACCACACGTAAACAGATAGACCTAGAACCTATCCCTCCTAACTTTTTTAAAACGAGCTTTTCTTACGACTCTTGACCACCTTCAAATCTACCAAAACGCATCAAGCGTGCTTATGATAAACGACTTCATGAGCGTACCTTTAAGGTTGGTGATCTTGTCCTCAAAGAGAATCAACATGTAACCAAACTAGAAAAGAAAACGTGGAAAATTTACTCCTAATTGGATTGGGCCTTACATTATCACTCACACTTATGGATCAGGTACTTATCGTTTAGCTTCGCAATGGTAAACTGAGCCTGAGCTCCCTTAATGCCTTGCATATTTGACCATCTCTTGTTGAAATTAGTGTTATATCACTTCTTATCTACCTTACGCTCGTCCCTTGAGCTCATTTACCACCGCATACACTTTGTTTCTTACATCTCAAAATCAAATCAAGCTCACATGGTTTGATTATCATCTCCCCTTAAAAGATGCCTTCCCCTTTTTAGTCTAGTCCATGACTTCAAAATATCAAAATGACACATTCTTAATTACACACTTATGGGATTTTCTTGAGTCAAACTTCTTACAAAAACTAGATGCTTCGAGTGCCCAATGACATCTAGACCTCTAACTTATACAATAGATTTGCTCCCTGAAGGACAGCTATATGCCAAACTATTGCTCTTATTATAGATAGATGCTCCCAGAAGGACAACTATACATAAGCACCGCATCTCAAGCTACTATAAATACACTTGCTCCCTGAAGGACAGCTATACACAAATCAGCCTTATCGAAGCTTCCGCATTGATCAGCTTCGTGAAGACCTCAAGAACAACAAAATACATATCCCATGTAGACTTCCCGCATCGATCAGTCTATATCCAGAAAAATAAAAATACAAGCAATACTTCAAAGCACTTTTGAGTCATGGACTTGTCTATTTAGATTTGGTTTTCTTTTGTCAGAATCATCATCTTATAATAAGTTCTCTGCACCCTCGCCCACATCAACCACCTCACCTCACCATTTGTCAAAGCACCAAAACTCAAGGGACATGACGTATATCCGATATATTGTGATCATACTACTCTTTTCACCTATCGACTTCTCGCCTATGCAAGGTACCTAGGGATTCAAGCTCATCCTACATTAATATGTGGTTTGTTTCACTCTTCTCAATTACGGGACACTCTTGCCTCTTTTGCTCGACTCTAGGATTGTGTGTTGACCTTAATCAGGACATGATTCCCTACTACTTGGGTATGCTAACATTCGCTTTACCTTACCAACACCAACAACATTACCCTACCAACATCAAATTTTTACCAACCAACAAAATTGCCTAACCACAACCAAATTGCCTGAATTCACCTCTCCCTGCTCCTAAGGGAGAACTACATCGGTCTGAGGCCCTTCCTTGCTTTGTGCAATGGGCTATGTAGGCAGCACTTAGGAGACATGGGGTCTCCCAAGGTTAGCTCGACCATCCCCTACCATACCCTATCATGTGTTGTAAATATAATTTTTTTTTTTGTGTATTTCTATTTGCCAACGTTCCTCTTTATCCTTTTTCAAAACAAACAAAAACAACATCCAAAACACAACCATTCTTATTATTATCATCACTCAAAAGAACATACATCTTTAGTTTTATTTTAGATGTTAACCAAATACATCTTCTCTATCATCGACTCGCAGGTCGGCATCCTTATTTATTCTAATATTCCTATAAAATCCACTTAGACCCTTGCACCTCCTCCCGAATCAGGTGGTGATCGTGATCGTCGATGCCTCTCGGCTGGCCTCTCCATCCTCAAAGGTGCCACTGCCATTGGTTCCTCCCATTGATCCGCCAACATCTCCTGTAACATACGAATACGTCCTCTCGCGTGAAGGAATCTTGCCTCCAGTCTCTCCACTCATAACTGTGAAGCCTCTAACATTGCCATTATCTCATTCACCTATGTTTGAAGCTGGCGAGCCAAAATCCTCAAGACGATCTCTCTCCGCTGTAATCACAGCTATGTGTCAGGAACTCACGTGCACCTCGCAGATCTGCTACCCACCATACTCTATAGGTCTCGTCGTTCCCACATCCATCACCCTACGATCGATTGCTATCTCTTCGGCCCTTCGGAGGTGTAGGCCGGGAGGTGAGAATGTTACCTCGGCATCAATCCTCATGTATGGTCTATATGTCATAGGAATATCCTAAACAAACCCAAATTGTCGCGCACGTGATCTAGAGGAATCCTCTCGTACTCACCGGCCTATGCCTGCGATCCACCTCAATCGCTCTACACCTCTCAACTCCTCGGCTATGTGCTCTGTCAGCATATAGTTCCCGTGACTGCCTCAACAAATATCCACAATCTGTCACCATCTCCCATACCTATCTATAATACTCGATGTCATCTATCACGGCACGGGATCTCGCTTGTTTTGTCTGGACCCATCGTCGAATCCCAACCTTTGCACTCTGCTCTCTCCCGACTCAATGGGTCGGCCTATTAGACGCTTACACAAACAATATGCTCATAGACCCAACAATGTAATAAGTACGAACAATCCAGTGTCGTCCTGTGTTTTTGCTTGCATGCCCATAAACCCCTATATAACTCTGCCAGATATGCGGGTGCCCATGCGAATGTCACGCTCATTTCTATCATTTCCCAAATAACACTCATCAATGCTTTGGGAAATCTTCCACCTTCAGCCTCGGCAATGCATAATACTCCACCGCATTATATCATTAATAGCACGGCTAACCTTGTTTCCTTAGGGTGTGTTGTATACATTGTACCATACATAAATGATAAACCTCATCATGTCAAATCTCGTGCGGTGACCCAAATACTCATGTTATCGCTGCTGCGCCTACATTGGCTGAAATGCCTCGATACATCTGCTTTTTCCTATCATTGGGAGTCTCAAAATACGGAACACATCTTCCAAAGTCACTGTCATCTCCCCTGTTGGTAGATAGAAGGTATTCTTTTCTGGATTCCATCTCTCAATCAACGCCTGCAACATAGCATGGTTACGCGCGATTCTTGAATAATAGCAGATTCCACTTAACCCCAACCGATTTCTCAATGCCCATTCAGCTGGTGTTACATCCGCTCGGATTCGTGACAACAACGCTGGCACAGTATCATTCATCCTTAACCTTGCTTCTACCTGCATACATCAAAACGACACATAATTATTCAAAAGAACAAATCTCTACGGGTTTTTTCTCAAAATCTGGAAACCCTTATAGTAACCGATAGCGGTTATGCATAACCGATACGGTTTTAACCAACCAATACCGTTACTTATAAACGATACCGGTCACTATCAAAATATACCTACCCTGCTTCAAACATACACCTTCGATATTTATGAAGCCCGTTTACTCCTATTTCTACCTAAAAACATACAGGCCCACCCTGTTTACCTGCCCCATAGCACTCATACCATCCCCAACCCTTGCCTATCACCTTTTTTTCTAATCTTTACCCACTTACACTTCTTTCATACTATCTACAAACACATGCAAGAATCAAATTACAACCAAACACTTTACCTCTCCGGATGCAGCAGCTTGGGGCGGAACATGTCTTCCCCCTCGTCCCTGCTTGCTGGATGCTTCTCCTTGTTCAGCCATGTTCACCACCCTCTTCAAATATAACTTATCTTTCGCCTTTTGGATCTCACCACGCTCACTTCACTGCTCTCTTTCCTCCTTATCACTCAAATTCTTTCATACAATTACCATGTATGATTTGTTAAATAGTGTCGCATTCGCATATTTAACGTGTTTCATGACTCTAAAATAAGAATGCTAAAAATAAAAACTTAAGTTGCCAACCCCAGTTCTATTTTTAGGAAAATCATTCTTGAATAAGCGATATCGGTTACATAAGCTGCACCGATCATATAGTCCCTAAGAAACCGGTATCGGTCCCCTAACCGATATCGGTCATAGATAATCGACATCGGTTTTATCTCACCTCTACCCCAATTTCGGCCCTTATTTACTAATAGCCCTTTCTACCAACATCGCCTATATCCACCTTCGTTGACAACCCCTTGTTAACTTCATTGGCCCGACCCAAGGCCGCAACCAACCTATTCGGCCCGACCCAAGGCCGCAACCAACCTATTCGGCCCGACCCAAGGCCGCAACCAACCTATTTGGCCCGACCCACGGCCACAACCAACCTATTTGGCCCGACCCAAGGCCGCAACCAACCTATTTGGCCCGACCCAAGGCCGCAACCCAACCATTTGGCCCGACCCAAGGCCGCAACCAAACCATCCGGCCCGACCCAAGGCCTCACCCCAACCATTTGGCCCGACCCAAGGCCGCAACCCAACAACTTGGCCCGACCCAAGGCCTCACCCCAACCATTTGGCCCGACCCACGGCCGCAACCCAACAACTTGGCCCGACCCACGGCCCTCACTCATCAATTAGCCCGACCCAAGGCCGTACCACTTAACTACTTCGCCCAACATCAACAACATACACTTTTATCCACCCAGTAGCCTTTTGTTCAATCCAGAGCACACTGTTCATGTTTTAGCATGATTAGGGTCCTTGACTTGATCTGTCGACCAACTTTTCCTAAGACCTAGACCGTGACGTTTATCTCAACCAAACCAACCATTTGGTACTGCCGAACATGCCTAAATGTTCCTGTACCTTACCTATTATATACCCTGGAGCTACTTCCTATGCCTTGGATACCAGGATTATATCACCCTTGTTTGGATAAACTATCGACCTTTGCCTATGCATTGCTGGTTTGCTAGTCAAATCATGTACCCTGGTCACACTACTGCATTTCAATGTGCGTCTGCTTCTTTGGACCTACCCCACCATCTCACCCTCATCTCAACACCATTTACCCTTTATTAACCCTATCCCTGATTTCATGCTACCTCAATCTGTGATAGATTTGAGGGGGATTACCTATACCCTTAACAGGAGTAACCACTTCTTATTATTGTCCGTGCAGCTTTACAAAACAAACTACACGACAATAAGGGGCTAATGTAGACACCAAATTTGTGTCTTACGACCCCTTGTGACCCGCATCGCATTTCGCAACCTAACCTCACCACCTAAACCTTACACAATTATTTATTAATTACCTTATAATTAATAAATCCACATCACCATACCTGCCACCTCATGTCGCCACCTCATCATGACCTAGTCTTAACCCTAAACTAACCTAATTAAGACCTATAACTTGGTCCAATTCCACACCTATGACTAATTACTCCTCATCCGCACCTAAAACCAACTTCATAATGACTTGACCAAGCCCGCTACCAATCCTTCGGAAGAAAGAAGGGAAAATTTGGCTATTTTACCAAAAATAGCTCGCTTTGACTAACCGACCGATACCGGTTCTTACTCGACCGCCGTCGGTTGCGTAACTACCATTAGTTCCCTCGTAAATGACCACTTCCAACCAAAAACAGAGGATCGGATTTTTATTTGATCGAGAAAGAAGAAATCATTGAAAGGATCCGGATTTTGCTTGGCCGAAAGCAGAGACAAGTGAAGAAACAAGAAGAGTTTGCAGAGAAGGACATCAAGCCCAAGATCGCAATGAATAACCAGAGCGCAGATGACACTCATTAGAGAGCATCGAGAAGAGGAGATAGCTCATCTTGGATTGTTAGATCATCCTATTTGAGCCTCGTCTTCATCATCACAGATCTTTGGAACCTGCATCTTCATCGAACGCGAGTAAGTAGTGTCTTGTATGTTTCTAAGCACCATTTCTTGAGCACGTGGATTGATAGTAATTACAAGCTCATTCTTAGATCTACCACCTACATTACTCGCACTTAACCATCATCCATACATCCTTGTACTACCCAAAAGACCATTTTATCACACTCGAGTCTTCCCTGCCCTCTCATTATTCCCTCACCATCCACAAGTCTTAATAACCCCAAAATCACCTCTGCAACCAACCTCTATCCGAAGCACCTAGATTCATCGACCCTACTAGGTGTCGGTTATCCCCTACTGCGTAGCGGTTCTCCAACCACGGTCGGTTATCCAAAGGATGGCATCGGTCCTTTGTGACTTATACCCCAAAACCTTCCTCTCGCCTATTTGTCACCTAACAACCTCAGATCCAGTCTGGTTTATCTTTGTAACTCAACCTGAATGTATCAACGACCATCAAGAATCAAAACAACGTGACGTTTTATTATTGATAAGTTCGGCCTCTATTGCTTTTGTAACGAGGTACCTAAATTGTTATTTTTGCAATAGCTTTCTTTGTTATCACTTGTTTTAATTTGTATTAAAAGGGGAACTGACCACCTTCGAAAGGAAGTTTTATATTTCCTGGGCCTAAGGCAGCTCCCTCATTTATTGTCTAATTAAAATCTGGTGGTCTTGTATTCTTACTTGCAGGTAGTCCTTCCAAGACAAAAAGGAGTTCTTCGCATAAGTCAATCGATCTTTCTCTACGAGTGCACGCGCACACCATCTCAACATTCAACGGGTATTCCTCCTAGCCCTAACCGTTATCTCTGTTTCTCAAAGGAATGAAAGGATAGAAGCAAGTCTATTCCATAGAGCCGAAACATTCGTGAAAAACACCTCCCAAGGAATGCATCATAAATTTTACATTGCTATTCAAGGATCACAAATAGTACAAGAATGCATTATTTGGAGAAGGATTTATGAGTGTCGAATCCTATTCCAAGTCCTTTGGAATCGAAGTTCAAATCACTCATGTATTCTTGGGAGCTCTCTTTATAGTAGTGATCTATTTCAAGAGTGACAATGATCACTCTTGTCTTGAAATTGTTTATAGAGATTTTCTCCTAACTCATCCCAACTAGTTATAGCACAAAAATTAACCCTCCGAACCATTGAAGTTTTTTTCCTATGAGAGAGGTAGCAAGAAGTCTAAGCGCAATGTTGTCCTCTGTGAAATTTATGTACTTGCATAAATGCTAGCTATATCAAGAATATGTTCCATTGGAGTAACGTGAGTTTCCCTTATGTAGAAGGGTAGAATTTTCAGGTGCGGAACATGTATAGGGTCATGTTGAGCCAATAGAAGAAGACTACTTGCATTGAAAGGGGGAAAAACTTGGTTCCTCGATATAGAAATGAGAGGTTGATTGTTCTTGGGTGGAGGAAAATTTTGGTAAGGAGGTGTTAAATGACCCTTATGAGGTGATGCTATAACGAGTGATGTTGAAATATATATTCTTCTTCTCTTGGGAGGAGAAAGCGATAGTTTGATATGCTGATAATTTCCTTGCTTTGAAGAATCTCTTGTCTAAATTCTTCGCATAAGATAACGCACTAAGATTTGAAATCTTGAGATCATGCCAAAAATTGTTATCACCAAATGAATACACCCTCCGAATGACTTAAATTTTAATAGGACGTTCGATGTGATTGGGAAACATGGGATCAATTCTCAAGCTTTGGGACTTAGGCTTGAGGTGAACCTCAAAGAAGGTTGACTTCCTCTTCCTAAACTAAGTGTTGTATTACTCCTAGTGCAATATAATTTTTATCTAGACCTATGCTAACATTTTCATGGGTTCTTTATGGAAATATATTTGCAAGAAATGAAACTATACTAGGGATGGTGATGCATCAAATAAAGTGTGTTTCTAGACTCGAGAAGGTTTAATCTAAAGAGGGTGTTGTGTATGTGGAGATAACTTCATCTAATGCAACTTAGAGAGGGTAAATGAAGACCACATACTACGAAGCATGAGTTCCCTTTGTTAAAATTAAATAAGACAATGATATACTAGTCTTCCAGAGAATAATGATGAAAGTGAGAAGGGTGAACAAGAAGAAAAAATGAACTGCATGTAATAATCCACCACTTGATAAGCACAAAACTCCAAGAACTTGCAAAAGAAAATTGAATTTACACAATGTACTGCAAGCATGAGAAAGGCACAAAGATGTATAGAAGGATTAAAGGACCAAGATTGGTCGCAAAAACACAATTTTATTACTTCAACAACATGCAAAATGCATCATACATTCGAAGAGGAAATGGTTTCCATTACGGTCTTAAGAGGAGGCTTGAAAGTTCTCTCAATATACAAGAACATCTTGCGGAATGAGGACTCTTTAAAAACATGCACGTGTCTCATATCTCTAACTTGTCCAACCTACGGGAATGAGCTTCCAACTTATATTTATAGAAGAATTTTGTTAGAGAAGAGAGTAGAAACCATAAATTCCTTCCTAAATTGAAGGTACATGATTTTTCATTTATTAAAAAGTTGGTTAAAGCACTTGAGAATCTTTCATCATGTGTCATCAATGGCTTGATTGGCTTTATCTTCTCAATTAATTAAAGGAATATTTAAATAAAATATTTTAATAATAATAATAAATATCGTATTAAAATATTTAAATAAAAATATTAAGTTAATAAAACTTAGGTGGGACCCTCCAAGGGTTGGTTTGCATTTAAAGGGATCCACATTGCCACAAAGGACCAACTCGGTGGTTAGCTTTCCGAGCTAACTCATCGACTTGGTATTGAGATCCTCCTTCCATCACATCAGCCAAGATTATAAATATCGTTATCAAAATGTTTGAGGCACATTACCTCCATGTTTACATTCTCCATGAGGCTTTTGATTTAGTGAAGCCCATTAATTTCATGCCCCCGCTTCTAAAATTTTCATTCACCGAGTCCTTTATGAGTTGTTCTTTGAGCTAGGCTTCACTTGACTCAAAGCATCCCCACTCTCGGGCTCAAATTGGTTCAACATTGAGTCCTTAACACATCAACATGTCCTTGTCACCTCATAACTCATCCATGTCTAAGCTATTCCAATGGGCCTGACTAAGCTCGACATTCTAACTCCACAACGAACTCTCTATATTTGCATGTGAAAACTTACGACTTAGATCTACGAGCCTAAAGTTCTTCCACCAATGATATCTGTTTTAAACACCATGGAATCACCATCTTGGAACCTCAATCCCCTTTACTACAAGCACCTTAACTTTGGTTGAACAATGATGCATTCATTGTAGCTAAAAATCCTTGCATCGAATGGTTTACATGGTTCCAAATCAACCACTTGAACCTGTCTTAAGCTCATCTTCCTAGGAGCTCATCTTGAAACAATGACTCACTTCAAACTTATTTCCCAAATGCAACGATGTCGAGTTTATCATGACCGAGATGATCTATGAACTTATCATGACCAAGCCAAGTCTGCATTCATGAGCTCATACACATCTAGGGGCCCGTTTAATTTCCTTGATTAATGTTAGATTCACTGGACCTCCATTTTTCCATCAATCCAAGGCCAATCTACCACTCAATTGTCTTATCCAATCCTCATAGAGTTGATCTCTCAAACTGCATGGATCGAGTCTTGACTCGGTTCATAGAGTTGAGCTCTATCCACCACAAGCAAGCTTTGCATCCTTCGGATGGATTGGTTGAGTCGAGACCCTATGAATCAATCCTAAGCCTTCTCAATCACCGAGTTGAACTCTAATATCCTCTACACCATGCTCTTTGGGGATGAGAGATATTTCTATAGAGGTCATCTTCCTCACCAACTGAGCTACTTCCTTCATATCAAGCTACCTTCATTTTACCTTCCTAACAATTGATTCATTGGAATGAATCGCATATTTTACCTACGAGTTCTTTGCTAAATGACTCGAACTCCTCCCGAGTCATCCCAAGTCTCTTCTATCCGAGCTCCTTCATATATGCCTTTTAGCTCTTCAAGATCGAGACCTGTCAAACTACCCATCGATTTGTATCTTGAGTAGGCCCACAACACCTTATTTCCTCCTATCTCGGTGAATGGATCACCATCACAACCATAACCATATTATGTTCTAACTTCCTGGCAAATCAAGTAACCACATGAAATTATTCTTTACATGGAATCCCTATGATGGATTTTTCATCTTGGGAGCCCAAAATCTATCTTTCTATGCCAAGGTTGACATTTATTTCATTCCAAAAAGTGCGCATGTCTAAGGTGGGGACTCCAAATTTTTGGATCCATCTTACCAACATAGAAACTTGGAATGTTGGCCTCCAATCCCCACAATTTCTCTAGCTCACGGGATTACATGAACCCTCTTCGAGGCTTGGCATTTCACCTTCTCATGTTTGGTTTTGTGCCAAGCTACACTTGGATCTCCATAACTTGTCATATTGGTGTAACATGATTCAATTCCATTAACGTATGCTTTGATGAGCCAATTTGTGAGTCGTAACCAAGATCATTACACATGATTCATCTTAGTCTAAATTCGAGCCACACGAGCATGCACTTAACTCAATTTCCCATCCTCCGCATTTGATGGCTCGAATCACCTCATATATTATTCAAACCATGAAACTCTTGATCTGATCCCAAAGCCACTTTGATTTTCGAGCTATCCCCCTGTCAAAGCATCCAACTCACTATGTTGAGCTTTAATTCTTACAAACTCACCCGATGATTCCCTTAATGAACAATCTCACAAAGCTTTCAAACGGCTCACTAAGTCATTTAAGGAATCAGCCCTCCCAAAGTGCTCTTCATGAACACCTTATGCCATGTACTTGAGAATATGTCATGTAGTAAGATGACCTTCTTGATTCTAAAGCTTCCAAAAGCACGTGAGTTATCTCTACCAACTCAGAAAATGTTGGCCCACTATCCATTTCTTCTACGAGTTCCTTACCCTTAACTCATTGAGCCAAGCTCTTTGTAATGTTCTATGCTTCACATGACCACCAACCAAGCTCACATAATCGAATCCATGATTGTTGAGCTCTAACTCGATGAGCTATGAAGTCACTTAGAACCTAGGATTCAACCTACCACTTCAATTAACCCTCGGTCACTCCTCGAGTCCTATTTTTACCTCACCAAATTAGTGAGTCGGGTTCATGATCTTCTATATTCCCACAACTTGGGTCAGCTCGGTATGGGTGAGTGCACTCTCACCGAGTTCTTCCTTGAATTTTCACCTAACTTCCTGAGCTACATTGTAAGCTCCTCACCTTTGAACCTCGGCTAGGATACATTCAACCTCGTGAGCTCGAGATGCTCCATTTCATGGTTATTCTCATCAATTATTGACTTTTATGTACTCCAACATGTCAAATCGTGATACTTCATAGCTCCATTTTATTGTCCCTTTTGGTGAGTTCCTATAGAATATGCCGAGCTCCTTGATCTCCTCGGCCACTCTCGACCATGCTAAATTGTTTCGATACACTCAAAGATTTGTCATTGTTGCATTAATTTTGACTTAGCTCGAGCTTGACCTCACCACTTGTATGACTCACTTTGAGGTCTCCAACTCCATCACTCATTGTGAATGTTGAGCTCCTCATGAGAAACCTTCCTCACTTCACTTTACATTTCCCGAGCTGAGATTTATGTATTTTATATTAACTCTGAAACTTGCTTGAGCTCATCACAATCTCTGTTCACAAGTTAGAATGACTTTTCTATATGCCCAAATATATGTCAAGGTATCCCTTAGCTCTAACCTCTAAGTTGAGTTGTCCATCAATCTATGTTTGAATTCAAGCTCATTCTTTTGCATTGGCCCTGATCGACTTCATCGAGCTCCAAACCGATTTCCCAACCCAACCGAATCACTCGAGCTCGTTCATTGTTAATTTTCCAACATGGACAAGACCCTTCGAGCTCATTATTATCTTGGTGAGCTATTCTTGGAGGATAATTAGCATGATGCACCGAGATACCTTCGCTCAAGCTCACTTTGAAAACGAGCTCTGCAGAATTGACTCAACCGACGGAGATCTCTACCTAGTGATTTCAACTTGGTTATCAACATAATTAATTAATTAATTTATTCATTTTATCTTGATGACCACCGGAAGTGGGTCATTTGAATCCAATAATAGGACTCTGTTGTCCAATTTTTCCATGTGTAAACAATTGGATAACAAGATCATTGGATGAACCGCATATGAGCATTAAAGGAAGTGCTACTCTTCTATGTGACAACCAAATTTTCATTGATATTGCAAATAATCTAGTTTAACATCAAAATACCAAGCATATTGAAGTTCATATGCACTTTATTAGAGAGAAAATATTGAATGGTGATATTGATCTCAAGTTCTATTTGATCAAGATCAAGTTGCATATTTCTTCACAAAGCTGCTATGTTCTATGAAATTTTGTAAATTTTGTGCCTTTTTGGGCCTATCAGAGTTTCCCTTGAGGGGGAGTGTGCATGAAAATGCCACCTCTTAATGGTCTATTGAAAATTCTAATACTTCCTCCATTTTGTAATAAGTAAATGTGTCACATTATGTGAAGTTATTTATAAATCCCAATGAAGCATTAGTTATGGGAATGCCTTGTTTTATAAAAGGCTCCATAATGTGATATATGTCTTCATATGTAAAGCAATTGTCCTTGGAATTTATTTTGTATATGTTCCTTTGTACCAGTAACTTTTTTAGTATCCTTGTAACAATGTTTTGAACCATGAAAAAATGTGTCTCATGGTATTCATAAAATTAGTAATACATTTTATTTGTTTGAGGCTTGCACAAGTCCGTGGGACACTGCGTTACTATACCTCAAAATTGAAAAAATTCGGGAATCTAATTTAGTACACCAAATAATTGTGAACTGTGGAATAATTGTGCGTGCCTTGTATAAGTTTGTAGGATATTGTGGTATTATACCGCATGAGTTGAAAAAAACTACAAAATTCTACTATATTGTATTGTAAAACTACAAACCCACAGGTAGTGTACCGCAGAGTTGAAAAACCCGTGGAACACATGTGTTTTTAGATGCCATCCATCTTAGCATAAGGAACATATGTCAACATGTTTTTTACATGTTCTTCCCCACTTAACATTAATGGGGAGTTTTGAGGTGATAATTTCAAGTGGAATATCTACCACTGTAGTACACCCCAATATTATGTTCAAGTTTGTTCCTCAAACTTTATTATGAAGATCTTCCACATTTAAGAGTGAAGCGGCTTGACTGATTCACCCACCCATATTGATTTAGGTTATTTATCTTAGGATTGGCTATTAACAACATCTATTTTTACATAATTATATCAAGACTTAGATCGTGATGTAATATCATTTTGATGATCATTGTATTATATGATTGAGAGAGATAGCTCTGCAATCATTCTGTGAAAGAATAATGAGGGAAGTGTAAGTGTTGGGTAAAATTTGTATCAAAAATTCTTAATAACAAAAAGTGCTTTATTCAGTGGGGTTTTTTGCCTTTGGGTTTTGTTGTTACAAATTACAGCAAGCACCCCTGGATGCAAATCAAGGTTCTAAGTTGATGTTTAGGGCATCCAGTGTGATTGCACAACATTGAAACCTCTCTCCAAGTGTGGGACTTGTAAAATGAGAGAGGAATCTCTAGATTAGAGGCTGGTTCCTCAAACTCCTCTGATTAGATCTATTATTTACACAACTGCAGAGGTTCAGATCCTAATTTTATCCTAATTTGCAAGGAGACAGGGATAAGAAATGTAAAAATTGAAACTAAACTGATAAAGGTGATACACCAAAGGAGTGGTGAGCACTTCTTGCTCATGAAAATTGAAAAATCATAAATTTTAACATAAAACATCATGCATAGGTTGATAAGTCTGTAATCAAGGGTTTAAAATGAAGCAAACAACACATACAAAGGACTCGAAAGCATTCACAGAGCTCGCATTGTGATTTTCAACATCAAAATCCTTGTATTCCAACACCAAAGCGAAAAAACTGTTACAATCCCCTGGAAGATCTCGATACTTCCAAAACCACTTGTTGAAGGTGAAAACAGAATCTTCTTTGTGTAAAAAAGTGTTCCCTTTGAAAAATGAGCCAAATCGGCTTTTACAATGCATGGGTCAAGCCCAGAGAGAGAAAATGTGAAAAACATGGGAGCCATTCCCCATTGACAAAAATGCATTAAAAACAGCATGGAGGTCCTTACAAACCCATGCCCCGACATTTTTGACCATGCTTTGAAGAAGAATGAGACCCATTTGCATTAAAACTGGTTGTTGAAACGTCATTTCTGGCCATTACCACGTGCTAGAAGCGTTTTTCAATTTTCTCTCTCCAAAATGAACCAAAATTCAAAATTGACCATGGAATCTTGTAGATAATTTCAAGCTTTCCATTGATATAAAGAACATGAAAATCCAAGCTCTGGATCGAAAGTTATGGCCATTTGAAGATTTAGGGCAAAAACAGGCCAAAATCAGATCGGCGGGCAAAAAGTTTGAATTTTTACCCGTTTGGTCTTTGGAACATTTTTCAAATTTTCCCCGCTCCACCACTCCAGGTGCCACATGGCACATTCTGATTGGGCGTGGGCCCTTCCTGACCATTTTTTCCTTCGGGTCGCTTGGTGTTTTTTCCCTTGGACACGTGGCAGCTCCTGATTGGCTGCGGGCCTTCTAGGGAAAAATTTCCCACCAAAACTCCACTGAGCCATAACTTGAAAAATACGTGGAGTTAGGAGGAAAAATTTACCTTTCTGGAAATCTGAGAAAGAGCTCTATCCAATGGTGCCATTTCCAAAAGGTTTTGAGTGCCTAGAAAACAAAATATTCTAACTGAGGCACAAGAGAAGGAAAGATGTAAAGGAGTTAGCCACAAAATGAGTAGGGGGCACATTTGGGATAACAATTTTGGTGACTCAGAGGGGTCATCTGCCTGCTGGATGAAGTTACTAGTTTCTTGAAGCAATCCATTGGGCATGGAGTCACTTGATTCTCTGTTTAATACCCCAACTAACTAGAACGTTGCAAAGAGGAACATGGAAAATCACTGATGGAAAGCAAGGACCGCAAACACATCTTGGAATAGCAAGTCGTGTGCCAAAGCACTTAGGGAAAGCAAAACAACCTACAACAAAATAATGTGCACAAGCACTTGAAGGAATGGAAACCTAAGCTAATATTTACAAGGTGGAGAATTTCCCTTTAGAAGCAATGCTTGAGATAGATTCCATTGACTGGAATCTGTAGTTCTTCACCATCCAATGAAGCCAATTGGAAAGCATTGCTGTTCTTGCACTTCATGACCATGTATGGGCCACTCCAAATGGCATCAAATTTTGAATGCCTTCCCGGTTTTGCTCTATCTGCATCCCATTTTAACACTAGATCTCCAACTGGAAAGATCTACTTGGCCTTCCTATCAAAGGTCTTCTTGATCAAAGCTTGATCCTTCTCCATTGCTTGGGATGCCTGATCTCTAATCTCTTGAAGCTCCATCAACTCTACATATCTCACCTCCATGGGCTCAAACTCCAACAACTCCAACTGTTTCATGAGTTCCAATGTTGGCAACTCAAGTGACATGGGAAAAATTGCCTCTCTTCCATAAACAAGCCTGAATGGAGAGTTACCTGTGGATCTCTTGGGAGTTATCCTATCAGCCCATAAGGCTGATTTCAGTTTGGTATGCCAAGACCTCTGATTCTCATCAAGAGTTCTCCTAATGATCCTCAACAAGTTCTTGTTTGTAGACTCAACCTGGCCATTACCTTGAGGGTAATAGTTTGATGAAGTACTTAGGTAGATCCTGTTCTTGACAGCCCACTCAGTCACCTTGGATCCAATGAATGCCAATGCATTATCTGAGATTATTGTAGCAGGTATGCCAAATCTGGTTACTATGCCCTCATAGAAGTCTAAGATGCTAGACTCATTTGCCTCTTTGAGCGCTACTGCTTCAGTCCACTTGGTGAAGTAGTCTGTGGCTGTCAAAATCCATTTGTGCCCTTGGCTTGAATTGGGATTAATGACTCCAATGAAGTCCAAACCCCATTGCATGAATGGCTGGTCAACTAAGATTGGATGCAATGGAAGGGCAACAAGTCTCTCTTTTCCTGTGAAGAATGCACAATTCTTACACCTCTTGATCCATGCAAAGCAATCACTGAAAATCTTGGGCCAATAATAACCAGCCTTCATAATTTTTAGAGCTGTCACTCTCGGTGCAAAATGACCACCAGCTAGTCCACCATGGAACTCTTCCAACACCCTATGAATCTGATTTGTGCTAATGCATCTCAAAAGCACTCCATTCACATCTTTCTTGAACAAAACTCCATCAACAATGGCATATGGGACAGCCTGCAATCTGAAGTGTCTTCTTTGGGTCTTGTTCATCTCTCGGAGGGCATAGGCCTGTGCTTAGGAAGTGTATTATACCTTGGGTCCAGCAAGGAGTGGGGACAACATTATTTTCTTCTTGAGTGCCACTTGGCTCATGGCTGTCTTGAACTATCAAAACAGCCTCTTCTTCATTGCATACTTCTTTTTGCTTCCCCAAAATCAGCTGCTCACACAATCCTTTTCCTCTTACCAGCTTGGTGACCTTGATCTCAATGTCATACTCCATGACACGAGTGATCCAACCTGCCCTTTTCTCATTCAAATCCTTGTTGAGGAGGAAGTCTTTAACCCCAGCATGAGAGACCAGCAACTGGACCTTGTTGTTTGAGACTAAATGCTTGAATTTCTTCAAGCTTCTGATTACTGCAAGTACATGCTTCTCAATAAAAGAATATCTCACCTCATAGTCATCTAGGCTTTGGCTGAAGAAAGCAATTGGCTGCTCATCATTGTCCTTGTTCTACTGTACCAAAATGGTAGAAATAGTATCATTACCTCCAAATGCATAGAGGATGAAATCCTTGGAGAAGTCCGGGTTGATGAGAGTTGGTGCTTGAGAGATGGCTTCTTTGATTGCTTCAAAACTCTCCTTGCCTTTCTTGTCTGTCCACTTGAAAGCCATGATTTTCTTTAACATTTTGGTGATAGGTTTGACAAGGGCTGCAAAATCTGGGACAAACCTCCGAACAAAGTTTATCCTCCCAAGAAACTCTGAAGGGCTTTCTTGTGGCTTGGAAATGGTAGTGCTCTTATGGCTTCAACCCTCTCTGGATCAATTGCTAATCCTTCTTTGGAGACAATATGGCCAAGGAGCTTTCCTTCATGTGCAAGAAAGATACACTTCTTAGGATTCAAAGACACTCCAAATCTCCTGCACCTGTGAAGACTTGTCTCAAATGAGAGAGGTGGTCTGCTGCATTTTTGGAAAAAACAGTGATATCATCAAGGTATATCAGCACCATGTTGTTAATCAAACCTTTGAACGCCATGTCCATTGCTCTTTGGAAGGTAGCACTAGCATTGGACAACCCAAATGGCATTTTCCTGTATGCATAAGTTCCCCATTTGGTTGTGAAGGCTGTCTTGAACTGGTCTTCTTCCTTCACCATAATCCGATCAGTAGCCCGAGTAGCCATCAAGTAGTGAAAACCTCTCGGAGCCAGCCACAACTTGCAAGATTTTCTCCATGGAAGGGAGTGGGTAATGGTCCTTGAGAGATGCTCTATTCAAGTCTCTGAAGTCAACACACAATCTGATCTCTCCACTCTTCTTTCTGACTGGAACCAAGTTGGCAACCCAACTAGAATGCTTGATTGGGAATATGATCCTTGACTCAATCAGCTTGTTCAATTCTTTCCTCATGAGAGGCTCCATGTGTGGATTGACTGGTCTTTGTTTCTACCTGATAGGCTTAGTATTTGGATCCAATTCAATGGTATGCTGAGCTAAGTTGGGATTGAAACCTTTCAAGTCTTCATAGCTCCAAGCAAACACATCAGGGAACTCTTGACACAGCTGTATGAACTCATACCTTTCTTGTTCAGTTGTCATCTTTCCAATTTGTAATGGTTTGTTCTCTTCCACCAAGATGGATACTGAATCTTCTCTCTTGACCTGAATGTTTGCTTTCTCTTTCCTAAATTGATCATTGGGATTGAAAATGGACTCCAAAGTGATAAGTCCCTTGGGCAGCTTGTTAGTTCTCAGCTGTACCACTTGGTCACCATATCGTTGTTCCAATTTTTCTGATTTTTAGCCGAGAACTCACTTCTTCTTGTAAGAAATGGATGATTTATCTGGTCATTCTCAAACACTTGCCAACTTACATTGTTATCCAAGCATCAAGGCCTCACAATCACATGGATGTTTGGCTGTACCTTATCTTTTTGAATGCTCTTCCACAATGTCAAAGGCTGCCCCAACCATGCTGCAAGCTTGTCAGCAAAGCAGCTTGGTTCTCTTTCCTAGGAATTGATTTGATGCCAAAACCTCAAAATCTTCAATGAGGTCCCACACCCTATTCTTGTAGCACTTGAGTAGATCATTCTTGATAGCAGCATGCTTCCCCCTTGACCCGGATTTGACAATCAACTCACTCGTCACCGAAGACTTGCAAGTTCTTTATTCCTCTCTTTATTGCCCAATGCATCCCTTGCACCAAGGCTTCATATTCAGCAAGTGTTATTGGAGCATGCAAACTAAAATCTAAAAGTTGAATAGTACTTTACTCCTCGAGGTGAAATAAGCATAGCTCCACCTCCCCGCACCTTGTCTACTCCTTGATCCATCAAAAATAGCTGCCATACCTCATTTTCATCCTTGTGGTTTGGCTTGGTGATGCTAGGAATGGGCTGATCTTCTGATGTATGCAATAGACCCTAGCTCAGATTATTCTACTTCTTGATAAGGATCAAAAGCATGCACCTTGTTTGCCCATTCATCAAGAGTTAGATCCGGGATGCTTCCAACCTTGGTGTCGCCTTCATCGGCTGCTTGGGTGATCTTCTTGATCAAATGTCAAAACAATTGGCATTGATCTCGACTTGGAGTGTAGGGCTCAATGTGGAAGTTTGCAATAGGTTCAGACTGATTGTAGCTTTGTTCCATACCTCATTCGAATAGCATGTGTGACCAATCAGCAGATAAATATCCTCCAATCTTGGCGTGAAGTCCTTGACAA
Organism: Taxus wallichiana var. yunnanensis; assembly: GCA_018340775.1. Taxonomy (NCBI): domain Eukaryota; kingdom Viridiplantae; phylum Streptophyta; class Pinopsida; order Cupressales; family Taxaceae; genus Taxus; species Taxus wallichiana. Next base: position 462,452,962 of record CM031239.1, read on the forward strand.
GCATAGGGCAAAGAGTGGTGGAAGGTCTATAATCGATACATCTTGTAAGAAACAACAACATTTGGACATGCATGCAAGGTAAGACTCAAGTTTCTAATCACTCCAACTCATTGTTATCGCTGTCCCATCCAACCGCACTACCCCTTTGGATATGGTTTCATACAGAGCCCTAAGCCGATCAGCTATTTGTTTAGGCATCACCGAGCTACTTGCCCTTGGAATCTATCATGCAATTGTGCACTAACCGATTTCCAATGATTAATGAAACATAAAAGGAGGGGGCTTCAACATTTTACCTCTTTGTCCTCCATGATTCTCCTCAGTCCGGGCAACATTTTGAGCACTTTCTCTTGCATTGAACTTGCTGATTCAAGTTGCCATCCTTCATGGCAGCTTGTAGCAAATCTCTTTGGCCTGGGATAGATAGGGATTCCCACATTGATATATTTACATTTGTCTTCTTCATCTGATCAATGATACTGAATGGTGATGAAGGATCTCTTTGCTGTCCCTTGGTTGGCACATTCACTCCTTGCATGTGGGCAGCAACAACTGGTATTTGAGTTGGTCTAGGAGCTGTTCTTGGCTGCCCTTGTGCATTTGAAATTGGATTTTGTTTGCCAACCATTTGTGGAGCCATAGAAGGTTGGAGATTGGTTGGAGCTAATGGCTGTTCTTCACCCAAATTCCTTCTTTTTGACCTTGTGTTGGCTGCAACACCTTGAGAGACTGTTTGATTTATGCCACAAAAATCCTTTGCCAGTTCACAAGTGTGGTGTCATTTGGAGTTGATTGCTGCTGGAATGTTTCTTGTTGTTGGTTGTTTCTCGATCGCCCTCACCCTCCACACCAGTAGTTGTCACCATTAATGCTTGATTCAAGGCACCGTTGAAACACATAGATTGGTTGTGAGGTTCATTGCATGGAAAACACCAATCATACTCCTGAGCAATGTTGTTTTGTGTTGGCACCAATGCCTTAGAGGCAGATATAGCATTTGGATTATAGGGCTGAAATGGTCTGTTGGCAGGAGGCCTTGCTTGATTTAGATTTGCAGCTGGATTGGGTGGTCTATGAGGTTGATATGGCTTCCTGTTAGGCTGAGCTTGAGGCTGGAAGGAAGGTCTAAAACTTTGGGCTTGTTGCCTCTTGAGAGTAACCAGCTCATTACCTAAATTTTGCAATTGCTTCATGACTTCTTGAAGTTCATTTGAGGCACTAGAAGATGAAGTGGAAGCTTCACTTGAATTCTAATTTCTAAGAGTGGGAGAAGGAGCCAAATTAGGTGCTTGATTAGTGTTTGGGCTCTCTAAACTTGGAAACAATGGCATGGGAGGTCTAGGGGCTAGTTTCCAGCTTGGATCAAACAATTTTCAGCTCTAATGGCAATGCTATAAGAAATAGGGATAGTTGTGCCTCCCATGGACTGAATTAACATAGAAATATCATAATTTAGAGCTTTGAGATAGTAAAGAAAAGCACCTTCTACTGTTGGCCTGACTGCCACTGGAATTCTCTCCCAAGTCCTTTGAAATCTGAAGTTGAAATCAGTCAGCTACTCATTGGGAGCTCTCTTGATGGTTGTCAGCTGCTCCAAAAGAGACAAGTTGTCTCCCTTCTCTCCAAATTGCTCATGAAGTGCTACACATAGCTGGTTCCAATTTTGAATAGAACCTAAGGCAAGGCTTCTAAACCATTGCAAAGCCTTCCCCTTGAATGAAGATGCTAGCAATTTGACAGCAACTTGCATCTCATTGATTTCATGAATTGCACAAAGGTTGGCAATGTCTTTAACATGATCACCAGGAGTAGTCTGATTCTCTCCAGTGAAGTATGGAATGTTCTTCAAGGCTGCAATTGGAATTGGATTTTGTGCATTGAGAGCAAGTGGGCTGCTGCCAGTGAAATTGACATAGGGGTTGTTTTGTGCCATTCTAATTGGCCTTAGAACCCTTGTTGATTGAATGAAAGGCCTACTAGGTGGAGGAGTTGAGAGAGTTCTATTTGGTGGAGATGGAGACCTTTGGATTCTCCTCCCACTTTACCTTACTCTTGGAGATAACTACAGATATTCAAACAGTGCCTCTTCTTCTCCAGCTCTTGACCTTGTAGTGATTCTTCTCATGAGTTTTCAGGTCCAGCACTGCTAAAACCAGCTGATTCTTCTTTCTTGGAGTCGCCAGATGTGTAATTTATAGCTCTTTTAAGCAAGAAAATTTCAGTAGATGCACATCAAATTTGCTGCAATGAAAATGAGATCTCTAAGGTCCCACCCGGCATGCCAAAATTGTTGTTGCAAATCAAAGCACCTCGGATGCAAATCAAGGTTCTAAGTTGATGTTCAGGGCATTCAGTGTGATTGCACAATATTAAAACCTCTCTCCAAGTGTGGGACTTGTAAAATGAGAGAGGAATCTCTAGATTAGAGGTTGGTTCCTCAAACTCCTCTGATTAGATCTATTATTTGCACAACTGCAGAGGTTCAGATCCTAATTTTATCCTAATTTGCAAGGAGACAGGGATAAGAAATGCAAAAATTGAAACTAAACTGATAAAGGTGATACACCAAAGGAGTGGTGAGCACTTCTTGCTCATGAAAATTGACACAAATCAGAAATTGCAACATAAAACATCATGCATAGGTTGATAAGCTGTAATCAAGGGTTTGAAATGAAGCAAACAACACATACAAAGGACTGAAAGCATTCACAGAGCCTGCATTGTGATTTTCAACATCAAAATCCTTGTATTCCAACACCAAAGAGGTAGAAAAACCTGTTACAATCCTTGGAAGGTCTGATACTTCCAAAATCACTTGTTGAAGGTGAAAACAGAAGCTTTCTGTGCAAAAAAAGTGTTCCCTTTGAAAAATGAGCCAAATCTGGCTTTTACAGTGCATGGGTCGAGCCCAGGAGAGAGAAAACATGAAAAAACATGGGAGCCATTCCCATTGACCAAAATGCATTAAAATCAGCATGGAGGTCCTTACAAACCCATGCCCTAACATTTTTGACCATGCTGAGAAGAATGCGAGCCATTTTGCATTAAAATTGGTTGTTGAAACGTCAGTTCTGGCCATTACCACGTACTCAGAAGTGTTTTTTGATTTTCTCCTCCAAACTGAACCAAAATTCAAAATTGACCATAAAATCTTGTAGATAATTTCACCAGCTTTCCATTGATATAAAGAACGTGAAAATATGAGCTTTGGATCAAAAGTTATGGCCATTTGAAGATTTAGGGCAAAAACAGGCCAAAATCGGATCGGCGGGCAAAAAGTTTGAATTTTTACCCGTTTGGTCTTTGGAACATTTTTCAAATTTTCCCCACGCTCCACCAGTGCCACATGGCACGTTTTGATTGGGCGCGGGCCCTTCCTGACCATTTTTTCCTTCAGGTCGCTTGGTGTTTTTTCGCCCTTGGACACGTGGCAGCTCCTGATTGGCTGCGGGCCTTCTAGGGAAAAATTTCCCACCAAAACTCCGTTGAGCCATAACTTGAAAAATACGTGGAGTTAGGAGGAAAAATTTACCTTTCGGAAAGCCGAGAAAGAGCTCTATCTAATGGTGCCATTTCCAGGAAGGTTGAGTGCCTAGAAATTAAAATATTCTGACCGAGGTACAAGAGAAGGAAAGATGTAAAGGAGTTAGCCACAAAATGAGCAGGGGGCACATTTGGGATAATGAGTTTTCCCCACTTAAATCTGATGTTACTTGTCACTTTGCTTGATTTTTATTTTCTTTTAGCTCATGTTATTACATTCTATGATATGCATGCTATATTCTATAATCTTCAAAGTATTTATTTTGTGGATTTATAATCGCTTTATTTTGCATTCCTTCTAAATCCTTACAATACCATGGTTTCATCTACCCAACACTCATTTTTAATGTAACTTAATTTCTAAAATAGTGTGTTTGAAAAAAAAAAGTGTAGGAGATTTTAGAGGTAGGTATTATTTGACATAGACAAAGTGCATAATATTCTCTAGTGGTATTAGTGCGTAGGAATAATGAGACATCTTTGGATGTGCCCAAATTACATAAGGATTATTAAGTACACCATTAAAGATAATCTTCTCATTAAAGTAATTGATGATTTAGTAGATGAGTTACATGGTGTTGTTTATTTTACTTAAATTTTTCTTCACTTTGATTACCATAAAATCATAATTCAAGATTTGGGCATGTATGATATAACTTTCATAACCCATGAGGGCTAATGTGAGTTTAGGGTGATTCCTTTTAGACCCAAAAATGAACCATATATTTCTTGAGATTGATGACCATTTTCTCTTAGAAATTCTTGGTGATGTTTTTATCGACATTTTATGTAATATTAATATACATCAAGACATGGGAAGAAGACTTGAAAAAAGGATCATATGTTACTTTGAAACAATATTCTCTTTATAATAAGAATTCCAAGTGTGCATTTAGTGTGAAAGAATTGGATTACTTCTTTCATAATGTTTCACATGAAGGTGTCAAAGTGGTTCCCACAGGATCAAGGCCATGGTAAAATGGAAAGTTTAAAGAAACCTCATTTACCTTCATGACTTCCTTAGGATGACATGTTACTATTTTCATTTTGTGAAAAATATTGACTTCATAAGAACACCACTCATAATACTATTGAATAAGGATTCATTCTATTAAAGTTAATCTCCATCAAGGAATTTATGAAGTTAAATAAGGTCATGTGCACCACTCTAGTCCTTACTACCCTAGATTTATTGAATAAATTCATCACGTAATATGAGACATCAAGGTATAGAAAGGGATAAATAATCATGCAAGAAGGAAAACCCATTGCATTCGTGAGTTTTTATCTCCAAGGGAATAATTATCTAAAGCCTATTTTTGATAAGGAAATGATGTCCAATCTTCACATCATCAAAAAATGGAGACCATTTATGATTAGTAGACACTTTAAGGTTAAAATAGATCATAATAGTTTAAGTTGATTTTTATAATAGAGGTTGTTAATAAAAGAACACTAAAAATGGGTTACCAAAATGTTGGTATTTGAATTTGAAATCATATATATAAGAAATGTAAGAATAATGTCACGGTGGATGTAATCTTCACAAAGGATGAGCCCACAAAATATTTTTATATGAAATATCCATATTACAAGTTTATTGTAAAGATGAGGCTAGATTAAAATAAGAGCAAGATGAAGATACTCAAATTTTGATTCAAAAGTTTCAAAAAGATTTAGGTGTGTTAAATGAATTTGTGTGGGAATGGGACACCCTATGGCACGAGGATAGATTATACCCATGTAGGAATTCAACCCTAAAATAAAATATTTTTTTAGAGCTACATTCATCTCTAGTAAGGGCATTCATGATTATTAAATGATTATCATAGGATTAAACAGTTAAATTGTTGAAAGTAATCATGGGGGATGTATAGAAATTCATGGTAGAATGTATGGTGTCTTAGTAAAACAAGGGTGATACAATTAACTCACTAATTATTTTTCAATTCTTATCTATTCCCATCTAACGAATAGAGGTGGTTTCTATGGATTTCATTACAATGATTCTGAATTAGAAAAAAATAATTTCATCATGGTGGTTGAGGATAGACTCAAAAATATGCCCATATTTATGCCTTGTCACACTTATTTGTATAAAGCACAATAGCATATGATTTTATGGACATAGTTCATAAGTTACATGGTACCTTTAAGATTATAGTAAGTGATCAAGAATATTATCTTTACCATTAATTTTAGAATGATTTATTTTTATGTTTGGGTACTCGATTGAAAATTAGATCAATTTATCATCCCCGATCTAATGGGAAAAGATAGATGGTGAAAAAAATAATGATATGCTTTTTTTGTAGATTAATAAGAATGACATGTTCATTGTCTATTCTAGAAAAATGGTGGTACCAAAATTATTTTTATATCTCATTCAAAGTGTCAGCATTTGTGTCCTTATGTGAGTACTAGCCACTATCCACCACCTATTCCTTGAGGTTACATACAAAGGTTCAAGTAATTTAAGATCACATTCATAACCAACATGAGGTATTAACAAGTCTTGATGATAAAAGATCGATGAAAATAACAAGTTAATCAAACGATAATGAAAATCAATTTGAATTTGTTGATTGGATTTTTGTGAATATTTAACCATATAATAAAATTTCATTGAAGAAACAAAATAAGGATAACAAACTTTGTGCTAATAATTACAATCATTATAAATTCTTGTAAAAAAAATAGTTTGTGGAGCCTGTTTTCATGTGATTTTTTTGTAAATTATACACTAAAAGTATTGTACACTCTTAATGTATCCTCATAGGGGTTCATGGGAAAAATCACCCGAGAATATTTTTGGGAGTTGTTGGTCCCATTATTGAGTTTGCATAATGTGCCTTATTTTTCATAACCAAATGTACTCACAAATGTTTCATTTTTGGTCTCTTGGTCTACAGTTCACATTTTCCAATTGAAGGCCTTTGATATGCTCATATTGTTGTTATTCTACCCTATTTTGAAACAAGATCCAAGTTTCCCCCATTTGTGCCCTAATATTTCATTTTTTTAGAGCTGTGCCGTCTTTTCCATTTCCAAATCGTGCAAAACTCGAAATCGATCAAATCCCGAATTTGTGCAAGTGTTTTCCCAATCCCAAGGTCACAAATGATGTCAAAAATGATTCGATTGGTTTAAAATGAAGAATTCGCCTTCCCCAATCAAAAAAATTGGTTTCTAGGGCATTCCCTGTATTTTTCACATTTTGACGGGCTCTCGGGCCGTCAAATTTATCATTGCAATCTTTATGCTAACGTGGTAGGCTCCTATTGGCCAGGGATGTGTGGGAAAACATTATTAACTTGTCATTTTTGAAATTTTGGTGAAAGGAAAATTCTTGACCACGACCCCCGCAATGCTATAGTGATGTGCATACGTGGCACAATGTGATTGATCAGATGAACCGGCGGGTGGCGGGGTCACTTAAAATTTTCTTCATTTTTGAAAAAGTTCTTAATGTTAATGTTATCCAAAATCCCCCGGGTAATTTTGATAACATGCATCGAGGGCCATCGATCCGAGCAAGTAGAATGATTTAAGGCCTGAAATCGTGTTTTGGGGTCCCCTCGGTTTCTTGCTAACCCTCGTCCCAAGAAGAAAACCCAATGTTTTAAAAGTATGTGAAAAAATTACAAAGAGCCGGGCTTGAGGCGAAATATAGAAATAGAAAATCAACTAAGGCAAAGCACTAGGGACGGTTGGGACATCGGGCCCGACCGGCCGAAAAACCGCATGAGATGGTCCAAGCAAGCGGCAAAGGACATCCGGGCCGTGGGGACGTGCGGGCGTGAAAGGGCGAACCGGCCGAAGGTGAAAAAATGACTAAGCTATTGTGTAGGCGATGCTGGGGACATCTGGGCCGTCTAGATGTGCACCACTCTAGTCCTTACTACCCTAGATTTATTGAATAAATTCATCACGTAATATGAGACATCAAGGTATAGAAAGGGATAAATAATCATGCAAGAAGGAAAACCCATTGCATTCGTGAGTTTTTATCTCCAAGGGAATAATTATCTAAAGCCTATTTTTGATAAGGAAATGATGTCCAATCTTCACATCATCAAAAAATGGAGACCATTTATGATTAGTAGACACTTTAAGGTTAAAATAGATCATAATAGTTTAAGTTGATTTTTATAATAGAGGTTGTTAATAAAAGAACACTAAAAATGGGTTACCAAAATGTTGGTATTTGAATTTGAAATCATATATATAAGAAATGTAAGAATAATGTCACAGTGGATGTAATCTTCACAAAGGATGAGCCCACAAAATATTTTTATATGAAATATCCATATTACAAGTTTATTGTAAAGATGAGGCTAGATTAAAATAAGAGCAAGATGAAGATACTCAAATTTTGATTCAAAAGTTTCAAAAGGATTTAGGTGTGTTAAATGAATTTGTGTGGGAATGGGACACCCTATGGCACGAGGATAGATTATACCCATGTAGGAATTCAACCCTAAAATAAAATATTTTTTAGAGCTACATTCATCTCTAGTAAGGGCATTCATGATTATTAAATGATTATCATAGGATTAAACAGTTAAATTGTTGAAAGTAATCATGGGGGATGTATAGAAATTCATGGTAGAATGTATGGTGTCTTAGTAAAACAAGGGTGATACAATTAACTCACTAATTATTTTTCAATTCTTATCTATTCCCATCTAACGAATAGAGGTGGTTTCTATGGATTTCATTACAATGATTCTGAATTAGAAAAAATAATTTCATCATGGTGGTTGAGGATAGACTCAAAAATATATGCCCATATTTATGCCTTGTCACACTTATTTGTATAAAGCACAATAGCATATGATTTTATGGACATAGTTCATAAGTTACATGGTACCTTTAAGATTATAGTAAGTGATCAAGAATATTATCTTTACCATTAATTTTTAGAATGATTTATTTTTATGTTTGGGTACTCGATTGAAAATTAGATCAATTTATCATCCCCAATCTAATGGGAAAAGATAGATGGTGAAAAAATAATGATATGCTTTTTCGTAGATTAATAAGAATGACATGTTCATTGTCTATTCTAGAAAAATGGTGGTACCAAAATTATTTTTATATCTCATTCAAAGTGTCGAAAGCATTTGTGTCCTTATGTGAGTACTAGCCCACTATCCACCACCTATTCCTTGAGGTTACATACAAAGGTTCAAGTAATTTAAGATCACATTCATAACCAACATGAGGTATTAACAAGTCTTGATGATAAAAAATTGATGAAAATAACAAGTTAAGCTGAAGCGATAATGAAAATCAATTTGAATTTGTTGATTGGATTTTTGTGAATATTTAACCATATAATAAAATTTCATTGAAGAAACAAAATAAGGATAACAAACTTTGTGCTTAATAATTACAATCATTATAAATTCTTGTAAAAAAATAGTTTGTGGAGCCTGTTTTCATGTGATTTTTTTGTAAATTATACACTAAAAGTATTGTACACTCTTAATGTATCCTCATAGGGGTTCATGGGAAAAATCCCGAGAATATTTTTGGGAGTTGTTGGTCCCATTATTGAGTTTGCATAATGTGCCTTATTTTTCATAACCAAATGTACTCACAAATGTTTCATTTTTGGTCTCTTGGTCTCTGATTCACATTTTCCAATTGAAGGCCTTTGATATGCTCATAATGTTGTTATTCTACCCTATTTTGAAACAAGATCCAAGTTTCCCCATTTGTGTCCTAATATTTCATTTTTTCGAGGTCATGTGCCAGTCTTTTCCATTTCCAAATCGTGCAAAAACTCGAAATCAATCAAATCCTGAATTTGTGCAAGTGTTTTCCCAATCCCAAGTCGCGAAAATGATGTCAAAAATGATTCAGATTGGTTTAAAATGAAGAATTCCACCTTCCCTGTCAAAAAAATTGGTTTCTAGGGCATTCCCTGTATTTTCACATTTTGAGCGGGCTCGAGCATCAAATTTATCATTGCAATCTTTATGCTAACGTGGTAGGCTCTATTGGCCGAGGATGTGTGGGAAAACATTATTAACTTGTCATTTTGAAATTTTGGTGAAAGGAAAATTCTTGACCACGACCCGCAATGCTACATAGTGATGTGCATACGTGGCACAATGTGATTGATCGGATGAACCGGCGGGTGGCGGGGGTCACTTAAAATTTTCTTCAATTTTTGAAAAAGTTCTTAATGTTAATGTTATCCAAAATCCCCAGGGTAATTTTGATAACATGCATCGATCTGTCGATCCGGCAAGTAGAATGATTTAAGGCACGAAATCGTGTTTTGGGGTCCCCTGCGGTTTCTTGCTAACCCTCTGTCCAAGAAGAAAACCCAATGTTTTAAAAGTATGTGAAAAAGTTACAAAGAGCAAGTTGAGGCTTGAGGCCGAAATATAGAGAAAATCAACTAAGGAAAAGCACTAGGGACGGTTGGGACGTCGGGGCCGAATCCTCGAAAAACCGCCGAGATGGTCCAGAGCAAAGCAAAAGGACATCCGGGCCGTGGGGACGTGCGGGCGTGAAAGGGCGAACGGTAGAAGGTGAAAAAATGAATAACTATTGTGAGCATTTGGGACATCTAGGCCATGAGTATGCAAAGGACGCGAAAAGGTGAAGCGGCGAGAAAGCGATCCATTTCGGGCGGGCCGAAAATATTTGTCCCAAGCTTTCATGCAGGACGGTTGGGACAAAAAACGCGGAGGACGCGAACTACCCAGATCGGCTGAAATAGGAACCTTAGTCAGGGACAAATTGGGACAAAGTGACAGCGTGGGGACGCGAAGAGCCGAAGGATCCAAGAGCGAATGGGATCTTGCCACGTGTCTTTAGGTCAAAGAGGAACAAGGAAGACCGAGATCGGGCGGTTCAGATTTTGTCCAGAATTTGTATTTTGGAACAGCCGAGGCCAAAGGGACGCGAGGGACACGAAGAGCCGAAAGGGCCGCCAACGAATCAAAACATGCCACGTGTCAAAAGGTTGAAAGTTGCCAAGTGCGCCCCTCAGACCCGAACCAATGAAATAGTGCCACGTGTCCAAGTTTAAGGGCCCAAAAGGAAATTTCAAAGGAAAGCTTGCGAGAAGGTGGAGAGAGAGAATTGATCGGTGAATGGGATCCGACACGTGTCGGCCAAGTGGCGAGCACGGGAAAGTTCAAATATTTTCCCATTGAACCCGTTTTTGCTGTTTTGCCCTAAATCTTCAGATCGCCATATCTTTCGATCTAGAACTCAGATTTTCACGTTCTTTATATCAATGGAAAGATGGAAAAATTATCTACACGATTCTAGGGTCAATCTACATTTTGGTTCAGTTTGGAGAGAGAAAAATCAAGAAACGTCTCTGATGTATGGTAATGGCGGGAAAGCTTTGACATTTTCAACAACCAACTTTAATACTGAAGAACAGTTCACCGTTTACTAAGCAGTCCACCGTTTTTCTAGGATTCGCCACTTCGCCATAATGAGATGAGTTAAATGCAACCTAGAAGTGGTTGGGGTAGATCTGGATTTCCTCTCTCTTCCCTCTCTCATTCTTCCTATATATTGTAAAGAGGGCTTCTTTCTAAAGGTTGAACATTCTGTTTGCCCCTCCCTTCTTCTCTTTATCGGGTGTGAATTTGTGGAGTTCAAACCTCCCATTTGAAGCGTAATGCGACTACTGCCTCTTGGAATTTTTTAGTGTATTTGTATCAATCTTTGGAGAAAGTAATGCATGTCTGTGGATGATTCTCAACCTCTCTGTGTTCATTTGCATCCTCTGGTCTTTCTTTTGCAAATTTTGTTATCTGTGCATGATCTTGCATCACATTTGAATGGTCTCGTGTTTATTGGCAAATAGGTGGTGTTCTTCATTCCTTAGTGCATCACCTCTATTAGCTTAGGTTTATTTTCACGCATCTTCTTACCCCTGTCTCCTTGGCAAGTTAGATTAGGTTTTGAGTAAACCCTCTGCATTCTTCATGTGCATCTCGAATAGAGGAATAGGAACCCTTGACCTTCTCTGGAGATTCCTTTCTCATTTTTCAAGTCCCATACTTGGAGAAAGGATTCAATGTTATGCAATCACACTGGATGTCCGAACATCAACTTAGAAACTTGATTTGCATCCAGGGGTGTTGTGATTTTGCATTGATTAAATTTTTTTCTGAGGGCCCACGCCCAATGGTATGGTGACATGTGGCATGGGAGGATCAAATTGGAGGCGGTGGAGTTAAAATGTTTTCAAATATTTTGGCTCAAAACGTCACGAAAATTTTTTTACCTAGAGGCTGCGCCTAATGGAAGGGCGACACGTGTCCAGGAGGTCGACCAGAAAAGTGGGGACTTGGAAGAGTTTGAAAATTTTGGCTTCAAAATGCTAGAGGAAAAATTCAGCCCGAAAGCCCGTGCCTAATGGGATGGTGACACGTGTCAGGAGAGTCAGCATGGAGAGGCGAATAGTTGGAATTTTTTTGAAGATTTTGGCTTCAAAATGCCTAAGGAAAATTTTTGACCTAGGGGCCCGTATCGAATAGGAAAGTGACACGTATGCAGGGGATGAAATGGAGGGGCGGGGTTTGGAGAAATTTGAAGTTTTAAACTTCACAGGGTAAAAAGAAAAGTTTGGCTTATGAGCCCGCGACGAATGAAAAGTAGACACGTGTCCTAGATTTGGCGGGATTTTGAGCGCGGAGAGAAAGTGGAAAATTCTCCAAACTTTGGCAAAAATTTTCAAAGGAGACAGTGAACCCGTGGAAAATATTGGAGGTGTCCCCCATGCCCAATCAGGGGGAGACACGTGGCATTATTAAAAAAGGCAAGAGGGAGAGCTCGGGCCGCTAAGGTTTTTGTGCTCACGGGGAATGAAGGCAAATTTGATGAGTCGGCTCCACCTCCAATGGGAGAGTGACACGTGGTAGAGGGAGCAGCGGGTGTTCGGGGGCGCGAGAGAATTTTGATAAAATTTTCCTTTTCTCAGAAAAAGTGGCAAAATGCATCAAATTGGCCCAGCGGTTTTAGTGGAGGCCCACAAGAGGACACGTGGCGCATCCAGGGGCTCGGGGAAAATATTCAAAATTTTCCCGAATCCAAAAAGGGTTTGAAATGCATTCTTGGAGGCAAAGGCCCGGTCCAATGGTATTTGGACACGTGTCCCACCTCATCCAAAGGGAAAAAAGGGTATTTTCGAGGGAATATTCAAGATTTGATTTGACATGTGGAGGGAAGAGATTTAAAGTTGATTTTAATCAACGGTTGTTGTGTATTTTCATTTTTTGGGTGCCATGGAAGCTCCAAGAAGTGTGGAATCATTATTTTTGCACCAAATCACATGAAATTTTATATGATTTCACATCCCCTTGGCCTTCTGAGTGCAATGGCACCATTATTTTGAGCTAATTCGGTGCCTTGTAGTGTTTTTGTGGAATATTTTCCTCAGCCCATGAAAAACACGTGAAAGGTAAAAAATGAAAAGTTGCAGAGTTAAAACGATGAGGAAAAAAGGTGAAAAATGATTACAAATGCATGCTGGCATGGTGGAATGCCAAAAATGTGACCCTAGGATGGATAAGGATCGAGTTCACAAATATTTTGAAATATTTGTGCATCTCTCGGCATTTAGCAGCTTTTGATTTTATATCATTTTTCATCAAATGGATAGGGTTTTGTAACAAATTTGATCCCTTTGGCATATTCTTTGCTTTGGATGCAAGGACCCAAGTTAGCAAAGGATATATGATGTAATTTGGAGGCATTTTAAAAGGTATGTTGAGAATTTTGGAGGAGGGGAGAAGAATTTTCACAAGGAAAACTGGAAGAGGTCCATTTTCTTTTGGAGGAACTGGCTTGACAACCATTTTTGATTCTTGTTTGCATCAAATGTTCATCATGTTGAGTTGGTTTCAGCTGTAAAGCCATCAAAAAGCTTTGAGATTGTCTAAATAACATTCCCTTGGTGATACATCTGATCAAATTCTTGGATTAACTGGTTTTATCTCTTGACAAAACTTGCATACACTTATATTTCAAGTATGTTTTCAATTTGTGTTTCATGCTCATGTTGCAATCTTGTGTTTAGGATTTCTACGATCACACAGGTCTCATTTTAAGTTGATGGTTTAATGGAATTTGTAATCTTGTATTGGAAGAGCTTTCATTTGATAGAAGATAAACATATTTAAAATCATCTTACTGTCCTTGATTAATGAGATTGTCTGTAAACCTTTGGGTGCACCTTAGGTCATGATTAAATAGGGATTCCTGGATGCTTCATTGGTATTTTGCTTCAAGCCTTTTTGGTAGGTTATCAAAGTTTGTATGGGATAGTACAGGTTTGGGCATCCATGTGTGCACACATCCTGGTTGAAAGAGCACTTCAGACTCATTGAAACATCTCTGCTGTTTAGGTGTTGTAATTCATTTGCAAAGTTTCCCAAAGAAGGTGATGACTCCTAACTACTCTTGTTCCAACATCTCTCATCAGAATTTCATTTTAGACTAACTCATCCTACCTACAATACCCCTGCATTTTCATTGTGTGTCCACAAAAGAATTCAATCCTTTCACTAAAATGCACAAAGTTGATCAGGGTTTTATCATGTCTTTAGCAGCTCTAGCTTTGTTTTGAGAACATTTCCATCATTTAGTAGTGAAAACTCCTTTGAGTTTGGATAATGGATACTTGATCATGTTTTCACAAAGCCTCTTCCATATTATATGCAAAACACAAGGACATCTCCATATCCTTACCATATAGGGGCTTCAATACGGAGTTCTCTTGCCTTGGTTGATAGGCACAACCTAAAATAGTGAGGTTAGATCAAAACCCTCTTGAAGGTGCTATCCACTCCCTCAATTCTTGAATGCAAACAAGCATATAGGTGCTCTTCTCGGCTACAAATGACATAAAAAACACCTATCCATCCTTGAGTGTCTTGTGCAAATTCATGATGTTGTTCAAGTTGTGAAGGAGATTAAATCGGATACCAATAGAGTAACACAAAAATGTTATTGGCTCTATTTTTGGCCCATGGTATTGGTACCCATGGTATTGTAAAATGTCTACCTATTGTTGTGCTTATATATAACTAGGCATATGGTAGGGAGTGATATAGATGGGTGTGTGAATTCAAGTGTGAATTTGAGAGAGTTTTTTGAGCACAACTCCAAACAAGATGTTTGAGAAGACTGATCTAAGAGTGGCTTACACTCTTGTTGGATTGTAATAAAATTTGAGAAATTGTTTCTTAGTGGATGTATCTTGCATCGGATGAACCATATTAAATCCTATATTCTTGTTGTGTATTTTGTTTCGATATTTTTTTTTCATAGTTATTATTATGTGATTCTATGGGATCCATCTACACACACACACACACACACACACACACACACACACACACACACACACACACACACACACACACACACACACACACACACACATATATGTAGATGGATCCCTAACAATTGGTAACAAAGATTATTATTTTTTTGTTGAAGTGTTGAATCACACGAAGGGTTATTAGCTTGAGTGGGATCTATGAAATACGATGGTATATCAAAGGTTGAAAATCTCAATGGGCAGAAATTTGGTGTATGGAAGATTACCTCTATCAGAAGGATCTCCATGTTTCATTAGTAGGAAAATTAAAGCAACCAATATGTATATCAGATTAGGAGTGAGAGATACTTGATAGGAAATCACTCATGGCCATTTGGTTGTGCCTTGCATCTTTTTCACACTCAATATATCACAGGAGAAGACCACATAAGGTATGATGAACACATTAGGGAAGTTATATGAGAAACCCTCTACTTCTAATAAAATATTTTTGATGAAAAATTTATTTAATATGAATATGTTTGAAAATGGTTCAGTCACAAATAATTTGAATGAATTTAATAAGGTTGTGAGTATGTTTAACTCTGTAAAAATTAATTTTGATGATGAACTTAGGGATCCACTTAACCAAAGAGTTGGAATAGTCTGTGATGGGTGTGATTAAATATATCTCTAAAAATGCCAAGTTGAAGTTTGAGGATGTTATAGGAGTGATCCTTAGTGAGGAAATGAAACAAAAAATATTTGGGGATACTTCTTATTCAGTGAATGATTTTATGGTGGAAACTATAGGGAGACATAATACTAGAGGGAGAGGAAATTTTGAGATCAAAATCAAAAGAAATTTTGTATGATGGCATTGTAGAAAGGATGGGCATGCGAAGAAGGATTGTTGGGCTCTTTGGGAAAAGAAGAAAAAATAGGAAGATACTAAGGAGGTGAATGTGGTAGTAGGTAATTTTTTCAGGATGCATTAATTCTCTCTTTGGATAATATTATCAAGTCTTTGGTTTTAGATTCAGGAGCTTATTTCCATGCTACACCAAATAGGCATTATTTTGTTGATTATGTTTAAGGGGATTTTGGAAATGTCTATCTTAGTGATGATGAGTCTTACAACATATTAGGAAAAGGAAGTGTGTAAGTAAAGATTTAGAATGAGAAAAATTGGCTACTTAAGGATGTTAGACATGTGCCAAAGTTTAGATAAAATGTGATATCCACGGGAAAACTAGGGAGTGAAGGTTGTATGGTGACTTTTATAGTAGACTCTTAGAAGGTGACCAAGGGTGTTCTTGTGGTAGCAAGAGGTAAGAAGGTTGGTACCTTGTATTTAACTAGTAGTGTTGATTATTGTAATTTAGTTGTTATAAAAGAAAATGTAACTTTGTGGCACTATAGGCTTGGTCACATGAGCCAAAAGGGCATGAAAATTTTGAAGGATAGATTACCTGGATTGAAAGAGATTGATTTATATTTTTGTGAATATTGCATGTGATGAGATGTATTAATTGATATTTCATAACATGCATATTTTTATTTTTATAATAATATTGTAGCCATGTCTATGTATTTCTAAGTACATTGTTGAACATGTCACTATTACAACCATGAACTTTTGGAATAATGACTAATTGATATGGTTATATCTAATTGTCTTTATTTTGTGATATTATGTGTGATTTTATTCTTTTATTCTAATCAATTGTTTGGATTATTATATGTGTCGATTTCACTCTTGGTTATAGGAATAACAAAGGAACCTATTCATAACAACTCATCGTAGCCAAATAACTTATGCTGCAACAACTCATCCACAACATAAGGAAATCATTCATAGTAAGCTAAAAAAATTTATGATTATATTTTGAAACATGAAGTGATGGACTTAATTCCTTACACACCATTTTAGAAATAGTTACAACAGAAATGTGGAAAATTGAGAAACAAATCAATCTTTGATTTGGTCATTGATTAAGAACTAGTGAAGAACTGATTGTTAGTTGAACATGAACTGATTGTTAATTGAACACTTGTGTGTTTCAAACATGTGTTGAATCTCTCACTTGTTTTGTTGAAGACTCCTTGTTGTATTCTTCTTCTTCTCACGTGTTGTAAATGATAAGATATAAAGGAAGGGTTGGTGCCTTGTAATGAGTTAGTCGGGGAAGAGAGTAAGTTAGTAAGTTAGATTTAGAATTAAAAAAGAGATTACTCGATCTTTTGTTCCTATATGTAACGTTTAATGAAAATTAATAAAGAAATTCAAGTTCCATTATTTATTTTTTAGTTATAATTTAGGATGGGATTAGCACCCTAGTCGAGGACCACTTGAGGTTTGCTAAATCCCCTCCATTGTTTCATTTCATGCATGTTTCCTTCGGAACGATATTTTCTCCAAATCTGAAATTTTGTTTCAGTAATATAATTTAGCAATAGTTCATTTTCAAGTCGAGTTTTATTTTACTTTCAACATTGTTACATGACATTTATTTCCTTTCCAACATCCTAGATACACTATAATTGTGCATACTGACACCACTAGTATTTCAAGTCTACGCTCCTTGGTTTGATAAAAAATGAATGCAACTAAATGTACAACATATTAATTTTTATAAGTTGATTTACCCCACCATTTTTGGTGCCACTTCTGGGGATATTTTCAAAGTTATAGGAGTTTATGAGGTTTTAAATTTCTAATTTTCTTAGAACAGATTAGGTTGTAGAAATTACATCGTTAAACCCCCCCACTAATGAATGTTGATTGAGTAGAGTTAGTTGATGTATGCACCATCATATATATTCCTATGGTATATTCCTACCTAATCCTCAAATAAAAAAATTACTTCTAATTTTTAAGAAGAAACGTCTTCTTAACGTATATGGTTTCTTGATAGAACACCCACTCCTAAGTGAGATTTTTGAAGATGTTCTTGAAAATTATAACATGAAAAAGGAGGTGAATCAAAAATGGAAGATGAGGAAAGGGAACCCATCAAATTCGATTTTCCTATCTCTAATAACAATCAGCCTGCTCAAATGATGAATAGCTCTCCATCAGCTCTTCCTATTTTTCATGGATCTATGACTAAAAACCCAAACACTTTCTTGTTTGAGTTTGATGTCTTACATAGGAATTATGAATACACTATTGATGCACATAGGTTGAAGTTATTCCATGATACACTCAAGGATGAAACCTTAAGATTCTTTATGGGCCTAGAAGAGATGTTGTTACTACTTGGTAGGGATGAAAGACAAGTTTCTGACCAAGTACCAATACTATTATAGGCTAAGTAGAAGAGGAGGAGATGAAATCTTCAAGATGGCATAGAAAGAAGATGAGCCACTAGAAGATTACCTAGAGAGATTCCAATTTTGTGTTCAAAAGTAAAGAAATACATGGTTACCTCTTATTGGGGAAATATCTAAATAAGAAATTGTAAACATTTTAAAGAACATGAAACAAGAAATAGCTAATGAAATGGCCACCCAACTTGATGCTCTCCATGGAAATAAAAGAGAGAGGATGAATAGGTAAAACTTGTAGATTTATTCCATTCTTGTAGAAGAAAGAAAGCTGATTACACATGTAGGGGACTAACCAACATTAGATAAGGAAAGGAGGTTGCACCAGAATTCAAAATGATAGAAATGGAAGATGGGAAATTTTTTTAAATTTCCCAAAGGAAGCCATGACATCCAAGATAAGGATGTATGTCACAAGATCCCATGTAATCTTTTAATTTTTTGGCTAGTAGTTCATATAATAATACATGAATCCCACATTTGGATAATACTCAATAAGGATGGGCTCTTTATCATAGCCAATAACAAAAGCCATGAAGACCTCGGTTCTCAAACCCATAATGGAAGCACCCCTTTATTCCTCGCATCAACCTTGGAGAGGAGGGTAGAAATGGAAAAATCAACCTCCTAATTACCAAAAAACCTACCAACAACCTCCTTACCCACAACAAAAATCTTTGATGCCAAACCCCCAATCTCTCTCCGAACCAAAAAGTACTCAATTGTCATCTCAACCAACAAGCTAACCCCAATAATAAATCTTCTCAACCAACCTATAACATTGAATCAACCCAATACTCTTCTTATTTAGTTGATGTCAATAATATCCATCTTTGTTTAGGAAGAACACTTGTGCCACCAAGTAAACCTACAATCATGAAGATACCAAATGAACCACAATTGTTGCAAGTTGATCCACAACAACATGAACAAAATTCTAGAAAAGTAAGATGCAAGTCAATGGACCCCCATTTCTAGAAATATTGCAAGAGAGAAAATATGACCCTAAATTATATTTTAATTCTAATTTTTTCAATCAGTTGAAGGAAATTTGTGTAAAAATTCCACTCATTCAAGCCATCAATGATGTTCCTATTTACAATAAGATAATCTAGAATCTATGTATAAAGAATCTAGAATAAAAAGAAAAGATTCATCCACTATACAAGTCATTAGATAGTTTTCTGAAATCATGCTTGGAAACTCTGTGCTACCTAAGTACATAGATCTAGGTAGTCCTTTAGTGAATGTTACTATTAATGGAACTTCAATAAAAATAGCTTGATTGACTTAAAGGTAACAATCAATGTCATGACCAAGCAAGTCATGGATGACATGAAGTTGGAAGGAATGAGGCCAATAAATTTAGTATTACAACTTGTAGATAGATCAACAGTAAGGCTTTAAGGAGTCCTTGAGGACATTTTGTGGTGGTAGACTCTTGGGAATACCCTACTGATTTCATTGTCCTCCAACCAAAGGAAAGTCTAGGAGGTTACTCTCTTATACTAGGAAGGCCATGGCTGGCCACTGCTGATGCATTTATAGAGTGTATGTTTAGAAACATGATCATATCAAATGGAAATGGCACTAAGACACTTATACTCTATCCTCTGCCTAACCCTTGAATGATGAGGATCAAAAATTTAGGTTGAAGAACCAAAAATTGATCAATGCTCTATCCAATAGCTAATGATGTTGGAAAATTCTTACACTATTGAAGATTAGGAGGAAGATGTTGTTCTCTCTAATATTATGTAGAACAAATATGAAAGAAATGATGTAATTGATGAAAAACTAAGGTGTTTGAAATTTCCTTTGAACTAAGTCTTGCCACAATAGAGCACCATGAGTTTTCTAGGTAAAAATATATTTTCATCAACTTCTTCCTCATGACTACATATTAAATTTTGTTAGTATAAATGTTTGTTCAAATATGTACCTCTCTAAGAAAGTATAAATAACAGTGGGGAAGACCACTAAATGTAAGAAAGATGTTGAATATACAACAAGATAAATTATTGATTGCTCTTCTTCAAGAACATAAGATAACATTTACTTGGGATTATAGTGATATGCGTGGGATTCATCGTAGGATTTTTACTCACATAATTTATATTAAAGAATAATGTAAAATAATTAGACATCCACAAATACGCACAAACCCAATAGTAAGATAAATTATGAAGGGTGAACTACAAAAGTTGCTAGATGTTGGATTCATATACCCCATATCAGATAGCCAGTGGGTATCACCTCTAGTAATTGTACTAAATAAGAATGAGAAATGGAGAATCTTTGTGGATTACAAAGATCTAAATTCAATGAAAAAGAAATACCACTTCCCATTTCCCTTCATTGATCAAGTGTTTGATACCTTAGCTGGTAAAAGTTCTTATCCTTTCTTGATGGATACAATGGTTACAATCAGATCCAAATTGCACTTAGAATGACTAAGATAAGAATAAATTCACATGTCCATGGGGGACATTTTCCTATTCAATTATCCCATTTGGCATGTGTAATGCACTGTCACATTCAGAGGGCGTAGTCTGAGTATCTTCTTTGATTTGAAAAATGACTACATGGAAGTCTATATGGATGACTTCACTATTCATGGAAGTAATTTTGAGGAAGCTATGAAAAATATGGATAATGTCTTAAGAAAATGCAAGGATCAAAATTTTTCGTTGAGTAATGAGAAGTTCTATATGATGATGTAAGATGGTATAGTGTTGGGGCACTATCTTTCCTCAACAAGAATTCAAGTGGATCTAATAAAAGTGTCTATCATAGTCAACCTGCCCATGCCAAGGAAACAATTTTTTTTAGAATATTTTTAGGCCATGATGGATATTATATTTGGTTTATACAAGACTTTAGAAAAATTGCAGCACAACTTTTTTCATTGTTGGGAAAAGATAATGATTTTTTATGGAATGAACACCGTGAAAGTGATTTTCAAACTTTAAAAGAGATGCTAACTACTTCTCCTATGTTGAGAGGACCTAAGTGGAACCTACCTTTTCACATCCACAAAGATGCATCAAATCATTCTATTGGAGTTTTATTAGGTCAAAAATATGGTAGTTTGAATTATGTAATATATTATGTCAGCAAGAATTTGCAACATGCATAATTGAACTATACAGTAATAGAAAAAGAGTTCATGGCAGTAGTATATTCCATAAAAAAATTTAGACATTATATCACAAGATACCCAATGTTTATTCACACTTGATCATGATGTAATCAAGTATTTGGTTAATAAACCAATAGTAAACAACATAATCATAAGGTGGCTGCTCCTCTTGCAAGAATTTGATGTCACCATAGTGGAAAAGCTTGGAAAAGATAATGTGGTGGAAGATTTCCTCTCAAGGATGGAGGTCAATAGTAAATATAAAGTAGTTGATGATTCATTTATAGATGAGAAACTATTTTTTTATTTCTACAAGAACACCCTAGTATATAAACATAGCTAACTACCTAGTCTCAAGTAAAACAACTCCAAATTTTTCATCCTTCGAGAAAATGTATTTAGTTGAAAAGAGTATAAAATTTTCTTGGATAGATGGACATATATTTTATACATGTCAAGATCGAGTAATGAGAAGGTGTATAGATGATGAGGATATATTTTATGTCCTCAGAGTGTGCCACAATGAACCTTGTGAAGGGAATTTTGTTGCAAAGAGAACAACACAAAAGGTGTTGACTACTAGATACTATTGGCCAACTTTACATAAGGATGAAGAACTATACACTAAGAGATGTGATAAATTCTAGAGAATGAGAAATACCACTAATTCTAATGAGATGCCATTGCAACCTCAATTGGTTACTGCAACCTTTTGATAAGTGGGGATTAGAATTTTTGGCCCTATAGACCATCCATCTAAGTAAAAAGAGAATATCTTGGTCTTCTGATTACCTAAAAAAGTGGAAAAAGGTAAAATAATTTCCAAACTAGACCAATGAGAAGGTGGATAAATTCCTATATGAGAACATATTTACTAGATATGGAGTCCCAAGGAGATTGTGATAGACCAAGGTACATGTTTTTGCTGATGTGATTGCTGATTTGGTTAGTTAATATGAAATCAAGAATAGAAAGTATACACCATACCATCCCTAGTCTAATGGCCAAGTGGAGGTTATAAATAGAGAAATAGAGGCCATATTGACAAATACTATAATGCTCCATAGAAGAGACCAGACAGACAAGCTTCCGAAGTAGTCGAGCATTCAATACAACATGGAAGACCACAAGTGGGTCATACCATTTGAAATATTATATGGCAAGACTTGTATTTTGCGAATAGAATTTGAGCATAAAAGCGTTAAGAATTGCACTTAACCATAATTTCATTAAATATGGAAATTTTACTAAGAATCTAGATTTATAGTATTATTATTTCTAGTTTTATAATTGTTGAAATTGGATTCCTAAATTTCCATTATTGGTTTTTATCTAGTGTGATATTGGATTCCAATATGTTTATTATTGGAATTTAAGTAGTGTAATATCGGATTCCAATATTTACACTATTCCATACAAGTATGTTCCTAATTCTATATTGATTTTATGAGAATGGGAATATTCCCATTCTCAACACACTCATAGTACAACTATGTTCTTAATTATTTTTATGTGGATCTTCTTTATCTAATTTTTTTCTATAATTCCTATATGAGTCATTTTGATCCCTTTTGAAAATTAAAACAATGTGATATGGGTACATGTTGTATGAAATAATAAGCAACTATTGAGTCTATGAGAATGGACATATGCCCATTCTCATCACACTCATAATACACATATGTTCTTAATTCTTTTAATGTGTATCAACTTTATATTTATTTTTTTTTATAATTCATATATGAGGATTTTGACCTCTTTTGAAAATTTATATCTTGGCAGAAAGTAGGTTAAGTGCATTTCTAGACACTCTTGTTGAGAGAATTGAATAATATATCTTGGAATTCCCATTAAAATATTTTTATATTCAACAATTAGGGGATTCTAGGCTTATAATTTAGTATGTACACTTCAGAAAGGTTTGAATTTTATAAAGTTTTATAAAAATTAAATGATAGTTTATCTAGACTCATGCACATATCTTTAGAAAAATACCATATAATTTTTTGGTTGTAATGAATGCGTAAATCAAGACTAATTCCAAGAAAAATCCAAAGCATTAATATTTTGAAATGAATTCCTTGTAAATCACATCCAATTCCCTTTAAACCATAAGATCTAGCTCCTTGTAAACTTACTTAGGGAATAATCAAGGATTTTTTTCAAATTAAATTAATTTCATGGTGGAAATAATATTATTAATAATACATTAATAAGATTCAAGAGTTCCATAAGAAAAATAATTTTTATAGAATTATATTATGGAAAAATATTCCAAAGTAATATAATACTCAATATTTCATTTAATTATCAAATAATAGTACAATTGTAAAGTTTTAAAGGACCAAGTTTTGGAATGTATTTTTAAAAACCCACATCTCGAGCCAAGATGATTTCACATAAAATTTATGAACTTCAATAGTTTCTCCAAGTCAACATTCCTTATCGTATTGAAGTAGTTCAAGGTATGATTTAATGGCCACATGTTCTTTATCAGGTATCTTTATGGATCCAATTTGCCAATTTTTGTTTGGTGTCAATGCCTAGATGATGCTATTTACATCAATATCTTCTTTAGGTTTTTTAAGATAGTCCAAGTTTTATTTTTCTTTAAACAATCTCGATACAATGTTGTACCTTCTCCTCTCCCTGCAAGTTTCCAAGATTGAACTCTCGACTTTTAATTACATCATTGCCTTACTTGTTGAAGAAATATATCCCCATCTACTCTCCACATCCATATCTTTTCATCATCATTTTTGGTCGTATAAATAACATTTTTTTCCTTGAACACATCCTTCAATGGATTGAATTCTTGGTTAGATATTAAAAAAATAGACCCAACGTAAATATAAGTATTACTTGGGATATGTTGATTAATGTAGTCTTATTTGTGAATATGTGTGGCTCTAGTTATTTCATCATACATGTCTTTCTCACTGTAATTTTTTTGGCCAAAAACAAACATCTGACCTCCTACTACAATTTACAAATGGTCTATCCAAAGCACGTAAATTGTTTTCCCAATACACGATCTTTAGAAGAAAATAGTCACTACCTTCTCCTATTGCACTTTTCCCCCAATGCTCAATATATGCTTTTATTCCCTTTTTAAGATATTTCATTTCTTTGAGTTCCTTTAAAGGTTCCAAAGGAAGTTGACCTTCCGGAAAGCTTGGTTCACCATTATTCTTTGTACACCATATATGGATAGAATGAGACCATTTTGATCCTTTAATGTTACTTTGTACTCAATCACCGGTATGCCATCCACAACATAGAATACGAACAACTTCATTTTTATGATACCCAATATCTTATGGTTTCTATCTAATAATAATGGGTTCACAAAGTCCTCAAAGTTGTATACTTCCTCAATAATATAGGGACTTAATGTACTTGACCTTTATTGGCATGTTTTGTAAGAGTTCATTACATGTGGAAAATAAAATGTGTTTACTTTATGTAATAATGTTGCTAATCTTCCAAAATTCCCATCTATATCCTCATGGGTGTGTCCCACTAGAAGGAATCTTACATACACAATGTTGAATACCCTTTTTGCTATCAACATTGATTATAATGTAAATAATGTATGATTTTTTTATCACTTGAAGTATTATCCAATTGCAAGTAGAGGATTGGTGGTTTTTTATTTATCCGAAAAGTCAGTCATAATTTTGCACCGACCTTAGACCGTATAGGATTTTAATATTTGTTGACAAAATACCCCGTTTTCAAATAAATCAACTCCAAATAGATGCACGATAAAAAGAAAAATTATTGCACCTAAGTTTGAAAATAGAATTTGGAAATATCATACGTCTCTAGGTTCATAATTTGGACTAATATATTATCTACTTTAATAACTACTATCTCAATACAAAATTACAATCCAAGCAGATAATATTGAATAAAAATGGAACAAGAACACGAACACCAAGTAGCCACCCCTAATTATAAGTAGATTTGATCTAGGTTGTGGGACCTGCATATGGAGATGGAACTTTGGAGAAGGCCGGTTCTTTTTCCTACCTCTAACACTATTGCTACTCCTAATACTGAAAGAAAATCCTAGACTAAACACGCCAAGGGAATAGGGATAGAAGGATGTGCAGAAAGGGAAAATCCTAAGCTAAGGAAGGTGATAGTACTAAAAGGAAAGGGTTGATCGATCTGATAGGTAGTGAAGGAAATAAAGAGAACATGGGAGAAGAGGCGGACGATGTACACCATAGATCAACATGCGAGCTTGGCCTTCCAACACACACAACACATGAACATAGGGAATGCAAACAAAGGAGTATGCATAATATACCATAGAACACAAAGAGAGGTGAGATGCAATGAAAACGAGAGAGGGAAAACAAAAGTTTCACAAAACATGATTTTATTACTTAGGGGATGTAAAATCATTTACATTCATGATAGGAGGTGAGAATAAATTGTGGAGACCATGCCAAGGTATAAGATTGTGGGAATTTGGCCACCATTTTGGCATGGTGTTGTTACAACAGAGAGTAATCCTTTTACAAATCGAACTCTACTATTTATAGAAGAAGGAGAGAAGAGAAGGAGAAAGAGAGGGAAAATCAGATTCAAATCTTCAACCACCAAGAAAAAGTTATAAATTCCTAAAATTCTACCTACAAGGCTATCAGATGTGCTTCCCCATGTCTATTTGGCATGTAGAAGAAGGAAAAAGGAAAGATATAAGGAAATGTGGTGGTTACCATTGATTGGATGTGTGCATTGATGAACTGAGAGATGTTTCCCAATTTTCCACCTTCAACTCTTGCCTACATTTGAATTTGAATAGTCCAACATGTAGATGATACCTCTCTTTGTAATGGAACCATGCCAAAATGGTGGCCAAATTTCCATGTTTCTCAGACCTTGGCATGGTCTCTACGATATATTCTAACCTCCGTCATGAATGTAAATGATGGTGCATCCCCTGAGCAATAAAATCATGTTTTGTGGAACTTTTTCTTCCCTCTCATTTTTCATTGCATCTCATCTCTCTCTGCATTCTCTGGTATGTTATGCATACTCATGTGCTTGTAGTCCCCATGTTCATGTGTTATGCATGCTAGAAGGTTGAGCCCACATGTTGATCTCGTGGTGTGCACCATCCACCCTCTTCTACCACATTCTCTCCGTTTCCTTTGCATCCCATGGAGAGTGATTGACCCTTTCCTTATAACACTATCGCCCTCCTTAGCTTAGGATTTTCCCTTTCTAGAAATCCTTCTATCCCTGGTCCCTTATAATGTTTAGTTTAGGATTTTCTTTTAGCATTAGGAGTAATAGTAGCATTAGAGGTAGGTAAAGGAACATGCCTTCCTGAAGGTCTGTCTCCATGTGTAGGGTCCCACAATGTTGAGATGGTTCCCATTGTTGACTCATAATTCCATATCCATCATGATCACATCCAGGGCACAATCTTGAGCACCAACATTTTTGGCATGCCGATGTGACTATATGAAGAGCTTTACATCTTCATTTTAACAATTTTTATGTGTTTTGTTGAGATCCATCCTTTGGAGGAATTTTTCAACACATTTGGCGATCCCACTCGATTCAAATGCACCCATTATTTCATTTACAAACTAGTCTTCCCCCTTTTCTTTCATTCATTTCCCTTCTTCCATCATTCCACCTTCCTCTTTTGAAGTCATGAAATCATGACTTCTTTACCTTCCCAGAATTATCATTTGCAAAAATAGAACTATTTTTCTCCATCCACACAATTTCAAAATCCTCCTCCAAATCAGTTTTATAAGCCTTGTTGTCCTGAAAATGCATACAACCCACTTTTTCTAATCATAATGTTTATAAACAATAGGTTTATGTAGATAATGGTGGATACTCCATAACAAAAGCTGATTTTGAGAGGAAGATTAAAAATATGGAGATGGCCATGATGTAACTCAAAGTCAAGTGCCCCATAAAGGAAGCTAAAGTTGGCTACAAGGTCCCTTGTCCATGGGTAGGCCCTATACCAAGCTGGTTTAGTACCCAACAAGAGCTACACTTTATTGTTGAGATGCTGACCTTGATTACAAAGTAGGTGGAAGAAATGGAGGCTAAAACCTAGCGTCACGGATACCCTTTCAATGGGGAAACTATTAGTGAAAATCAGCAACACCCCTAGATGTTTTCTTAGATTTCTAGTTTGATAATGGGCATCCAGTTTGATTGCACAACATGGAATATTTTCCCCAAGTGTGGGACTTAAAAAATGGGAAAAACTCTCTGATTAAAGGTGGTTCTCTACTCCTCTGCTCGATGTATGCATGAGATTTGTAGAGGTTTAACTCAAAATCTACTCTAATTCTATTAAGGAGACAAGGATAGAAGAAAGAAAAGAAGATACAAACTAAACTAACAAGGTGATACACCAAAGGAGTGGTGAAAATCTATTTCTGTAGATTGAAAAGATTATAAAAATGCAACAAAATCATGCACAAATTTCTAAAATTGTAATGAAGGATATGGATAGAGCAAACAACACAAGAAAGGATTGAAAATTCATTCATAGAGCTTGCATTGTCATTTCCATTTTAAATACAAGTGCATTACAACATCAAGGAGGTAGAAAACATGTTGCAGTCCTAAAAGAGGTATGATATTCCACAAATCCACTTGCCAAGGTGAAGGAGGGAGCCTGCAGATCATAAAAATGTCTAACCCTTTATAAATGAGCCAAATCTAGCTTTTAACAATGAAAACCCAAGTTCAGGAAGGAGAAACATGGGAAAATTAAAATGAATGATTCAACCACTAACTAAATCCATCAAAATAGCATGGGTACCCTTAAAATTTCATTCCCCAAGATTTTTGACCATGCTGGAGAAGAATGGAAGCCATATTGCATTAAAAATGGTGGTTGAATGTCGGTTCTACTCTTTTCCCCATGCCAAAGGTGTTTTTCTCATTTTTCTCTCACTAAACTCCACCAAAAATAAAATTGAAGATTCCATCATGTAGAGGACTTCAATATCTTTCAATGACACCAAAATCAAGAAAACCGAGCTCTGGATCGAAAGATATGCCCCTCTAAAGATTTAGGGAAAAATAGGGGCAAAAATCGGGTCAGGCGGGCCGAAACCTAAAATTTTTCCCCTTTTTTGAATTTGGGAAAAATTCCCCAAAAATCTCCATGCCCCACCACTCTTCCACTGCCACATGGTGCATTCCCATTGGTCCATGGGTTCAAATGGCCATTTTACGCTTTTTGAATTTTGGAAAAATTCCAAAATTGCTCCGCACCCGCTCCAACGCCACATGGCACACTCTTATTTGGTGTGGGCTGAATCAATTCTCTCTAGAAGAAAGAGAATTGATACGGATCACACCAAATAAGAGTGTGCCAAATTCTTCTTTATGCCATTTGCAACACTTTGGAAAAATTGTCAAATTCCCCCGCCCCCCGACCTCCGCCGAGAATAGGACACGTGGTGCATTCCTATTCATTTGGGGGTTTAAATCAAAATTTTCATTTCCTCCTTGGCGGGCCTACGGGCCAATTTTTTCCCTTGCACCTACTACTATTTTGGCAAAAATCCAACATTCACTCTGCCCTCCAACTCCCGCCGGCCTCATGGACATGTGGTGGCCTCCTATTGGTTTACGAGGCTTCGGGCCAAAATTTTCTTGCGCCCCCATCGAGCCCTTTGGAATTTTTTTAACTTACCTCCACTGACCCACCATTCCACCACCACGTGGCACATTCTCGATTAGTTGTAGACAACCTTCCTACTGAGAAAATTTCCCTTAAAAACTCTGCTAAGCCATAACTTGTAAAATACAAGGAGTTAGAAGGAAAATTTTACCTTTACGGAAAGGTGAGAAAATTCTACATCCGATGAAACCATTTCTAGATAATTTTGAGTTCCTAAAAAGTAAAAAAATTGACTAAGACACAAAGAAGGAAGGAATGAAAGAAAAGTTAAAATAAGCAAGGGGTTTATTTTGGATAACAATTTTGGCGACTCGGAGGGTCATCTACTACATTTGGATGAAGTGACTAGCTGCCTAAAGCAAATCCATTGGGAAATGGAGTCATCAAATTAACTGCTTGGTACTCTCAACTCATTAGAAAAATTCTAGAAAGAATATTGTGGGAGTAGAACATCACTTTATCTAGAACATGGCCTACAAATATGCATCCTTGGGACAACAAATCTTTGCTAGAGAACTTAGGGAAACTAAAACTAAGCTACAACAAAACAATGTGCACTAAAGCACTGGAGGAATGAAAATGTAAGCTAATATGTACAAGGTGATGAGTTTCCCTTCTAGTAGCAATGCTTTAGATGGATTCCATTAACTAGAATTTGTATTTCTTCACCATCCAATGTAGACAATTAGAAGACATCACTATTTTTACATTTTGTGACCATGTAGGGGCCACTCCAAATGGCATAAAACTTTGAATGCCTTCTGGCTTTGCTCGAGTCTGCATCCCATTTCAACACTAAATATCCAACTTGGAAGGTTCTATCCTTAGCTTTCCTATCAAAGGTTCTCTTGATCAAGGCTTGGTCCTTTTCCATTGTTTGGGCTACATGCTCTCGATTTCTTGGAGTTCCATCAATTCCGCATATCTAACCTCCATGGGTTTAAACTCCAACCATTCCAATTTCTTCATGAGTTCCAATGTTGGAAAATCAAGTGACATAGGCAAGATTGCCTCTCTCCCATAAACAAGTCTGAATGGAGAGTTACCGGTGGATCTCTTATGAGTTATCCTATAAGCCCATAAGGCTGATTTCAATTTAGTATACCAAGTCTCGATTTTCATCAAGAGTCCTCTTGATGATCCTTAATAGGTTCTTGTTGGTAGACTCAACTTGGCCATTACCTTGAGGGTAATAATTTGATGAAGTACTCAAATAGATCCCATTCTTAACAGCCCATTTAGTTACCTTTGATCCTATGAATGCCAATGCATTATATGATATTATAGTGGTAGGTATACAAAATCTGGTTACTATCCCCTCATAAAAGTCTAGAATGCTATATTCATTTGCCTCTTTGAGTGCCACCGCCTCAGTCCATTTGGTGAAGTAGTCTGTTGCTATTAGAATCCACTTGTGTCCTTGGCTTGAGTTTGGGTTAATGAATCCAATGAAGTCCAAACCCCATTGCATGAATGGTTGGTCAACTGAAATTGGGTTCAATGGAAGGGCTTCTAATCTTTCCTTGCCTGTGAAGAATGCACAATTTTTGCACCTCTTGATCCATGCATAACAATCACTAAACACCTTGGGCCAATAATAGCCATCCTTCATAAACTTGAGGGCTGTCACTCTTGGAGAAAAATGAACCGCAATTGATCCATCATGGAAATCTTCTAACATTCTCTTAATTTGATTTGTCCCAATGCATCTCAGTAGCACTCCATTTATATCCTTTTTGAACAAGATACCATCAACACGTGCATATGGAATATCTTGTAATCTGAAGTGTCTTCTCTTGGTTTTGTTCATCTCTAGAGGGAATAGGATTGTTTGTAAGAAGTGCATTATGTCTTGGGTCCAACAAGGAGTGAGCATACCACTATTCTCTTCTTGAACACCTCTTTTCTCTTGGTTGTCTTGCAACACCAAAACAACATCCTTCCCATTGCTTGCTTCCATTGATTTACTCAAGACCAGCTACTCACATAGTCCCTTTCTCAAACTAGCTTGGTGACTTTGATCTCAATGTCATACTCCATGACATGAGTAATCCACCCTACACATTTTCATTTAGGTCTTTGTTGAGGAGGAAATCCTTAACTCCACATGGGAAACCAAGAGCCGAACCTTGTTGTTTGAAACTAGATGCTTAAATTTCTTCAAGCTCCTAATCAATGCAAGAACATGATTATTAATGAAGGAATACCTCACCTCATAGTCCTCCAAGATTTGGCTAAAGAAAGCAATTGGATGCTCTACATTTTCTTTGTTCTGTTGTACTAAAATTGTAGAAATTATATCATCACCGCCAAATGCATAAAGGATAAAATCCTTAGAGAAATATGGGTTAATGAGAGTTAGAGCTTGTGAGATAGCCTCCTTGATTGCCTCAAAACTTGTCTTACCTTCAGCTATCCATTTGAAAGCCATATTTTCTTCAACATCATAGTTAGTGGCTTGAAAAGGGCTGCAAAGTCTGGAACAAACCTTCGAACAAAATTGATTCTTCCCAAGAAACTTTGAAGGGCCTTCTTGTGACTTGGTAATGGAAGTGCTTTTATTGCTTCAACCCTCTCTGGATCAATTACTAATCCCTCTTTGGAAACAATGTGGCCTAGGAGCTTTCCTTCATGAGCTAGGAAAATACATTTTTGGGATTTAAGGATACCCCAAATCTTCTACATCTTTGGAACACTTGTCTCAAATGAAAGAGATGGTTTGCTACATTTTTAGAAAATATAGTAATATCATCTAGGTATATCAGCACTATTTTGTTGATCAATCCCTTGAACGCCATATCCATTGCCCTTTGGAAGGTAGCTCCGGCATTAGACAACCCAAATGGCATTTTCCTATATGCATAGGTTCCCCATTTAGTGGTGAAGGCTGTTTTGAACTGATCATCCTCCTTTACCATGATCTGATTATACCCTGAATAACCATCTAGCAATGAAAACCTCTCAGAGCCAGCAACAACTTGCAAAATCTACTCCATAGAAGGAAGTGGGTAATGATCCTTGAGGGATGCTCTATTCAAATCTCTAAAGTCTACACACAATCTAATTTCTCCACTCTTCTTTCTAACTGGAACCAAGTTTGTAACCCAACTTGAATGCTTGATGGGAAATATGATACTTGCCTCTATTAACTTATTCAATTCCTTCTTCATTAGAGGCTCCATGTGTGGATTGACCGGTCTTTGTTTTTTCCTGATGGGTTTATCACTTGGATCTAATTCAATTGTGTGTTGAGATAGCTTGGAGTTGAAACCTATCAAGTCTTCATAGCTCCAAGAAAATATATCTAGGAACTCTTGGAAAAGTTACATGAACTCATACCTTTCTTGCTTGGTTGCCACTTTACCAATTTGAAGTGATTTGCCTTCTCCCATTGAGATGGGCACTGAATCTTCTCCCTTGACTTGGATGTTTGATTTATATTTCCTAAATTGATCATTAGGATTAAATATGGACTCCAAAGTGACAAGCCCTTTTGGAAGTTTTTGATTCTAGCTATACCACTTGATCACCATACTTTTATTCTAAATTTTCCTAATTTTTGGTGAGAACTCAACTTCTTCTTGTAAGAAATTGATGAGTTGTTGGTCACTTTCAAACAGTTTCCAACTTACATTATTGTCTAGCATTGATGGCCTTACAATCACATGAATGTTTGGCTACACTTTATCTTCCTTGATACTCTATAGAAAATAAAAAGGTTGCTTTAACTACTGCAAGTCTATCAAGAGCTTGGTTTTCTTTCCTAGGGATGGAGTTGATGCCAAAGCCTTCAAAATCCTCAATGAGGTCCCACACCCTATTCTTATAAGTCTTGAGTAGGTCATTTTTGGTAGCATGTTTTCCTTTAACTTGATTAACAATCAAATCACTATCACCAAAGACTTGTAAGTTTTTTATACCTCTCTTTCTTGACCAATGCAGTCCTTGTATTAAAGATTAATATTCAGCAAGTGTTGTTAGAACATGCAAAATAAAATCTCAAAGCTAAATAATACTTAATGCCTTGAGGTGAAACAAACATAGCTCCCCCTTGCACCTTGTCTACTTCTTGATCCATCAAAGAACAGCTGCTATACCTCATTTTCATCTTTATGGTTTGACTTGGTGATGCTTAGGAATAGGCTGATTTTCTTCATGCATGCAATAAAATCCTAGTTTAGATTCCTCTATTTCCTTGTAGGGATAAAAAGCATGCACCTTGCTTTCCCATTCATCAAGAATCAAATAGGATGCTTCTAAATTTGGTGTCAACTTCATCATCGGTGCCTGGATAATCCTCTTGATCAAATGCTGAAGAGTTGACATTGATTGGGCTTGGAGTATGAGGATTAATGTGAAAGTTTGCAATAGGTTCAGACCTGATTGTGGTCTTAGTTCCATATCTTGTTCTAAACAACATGTGTGACCAATCAGTAGATAAATACCCTCCAATTCTAGCTGTGAAATCCCTTAACAAACATAGGGCAAAAAGTGGTGGTAAATCTATCATTGACACATCTTGCAAAAATAGTGACATTGGGGCATGCATGTAAAGTGAGGCTCAAATATTTAATTACTCCTAGTATTCCATCTAGTTGCTGTCCCATCCTTTGGATATGAATTCATCTTGGAGGCCCAAATGATCAGCTATTTGCTTGGGCATCACCGAACTACTTGCCCCATAATCAATCATGTAATTGTGTGTAGTAGTTTATCCCCAATGATCAATGAAACATAGAGTGGAGGGGGATTCAAAAACTTTACCTTGCTGTCCTCCAAGCTTCCCCTCAGGCTGAGAAGCATTTGTGAGTACCTTCTCTTGCATATGAGCTTGTTGATTTGAAGTTGACCAATTCTTCATGGCAGCTTGTAGTAGATCCCTTTGACCTGGGATGGATAGTGATTCCCACATAGATATATTCACATTTTTCTTCTTCATTTGTTCAATGATGTTAAATGGGGATGAACTATATATTTGATTCCCTTAGCCTTTGCACATTCTTATCTTGTACATGGGCTGCAATAGCTAGCATTTGAGCTGGTCTAGAAGGTGGCTTGGGCTGTCCCTGCACATTTGGAACTACATTTTACTTGCCAACACTTTGTAAAGTGATGGAAGGTTATGGATCACCTAGAGCTAATTATTTCCCTTTACCAATATTCCTCTTCTTTGACTATGTGTTAGCTGCTACATTCGAGAAATTTTTGATTCATACCACAAAAATATCCACTTGCCAATTCACAAGTGTAGTATCATTTGGAGTCGTATTTTGCTTTGAGATGTTCCTTATTGCTGGTTTTTTTCTTGAATCACTTCACTCTCTACGCTTGCACTTGATTGTTGTCACCATCAAAGCTTGGTTCAAAGCACCATTGAAGCACATAGACTGGTCATTGTGAGGTTCATTGCATGGGAAACACCAATCATACTCTTGAGCTATAATATTTTGCATTGGCACTAGGGCTTTAGAGGTAGATGCATCATTGGGATTATAGGGCTGAAATGGTCTATTCGAAGGAGGCCTTACTTGATTTTGATTTGCAGCTGGATTGGGTGGCCTATTAGGCATATATGGTTGCCTATTAGGCTAAGTTTGAGACTGATAAGAAGGTCTAAAAGTTTGGACTTGCTTCCTCTTGAGTGTAACCAACTCATTGCCTAAATTTTGTAATTGTTTCATGACTTATTGAAGTTTATTTGGGGCACTAGAGGATGAAGTAGAAGGTTCATTTGAACTCTAATTTCTAGGAGTGGGAATAGGAGCTAAAGTAGGTTCCTCCGACTAGTGCTTGGGTATTCCAAGTTTGGATATAAGGGCATGGGAGGCCTATGCACTAGTTTACCAACATGGATCAAACAATTCTCAGCCCTACTAGCGATGCTTATAAGCTGCAGTAATATTTATACCTCCCACGGATTGGATTAACATAGAAATATAAGAATTTAAAGCTATGAGATAGTATAAGAAATCACCTTCAGCTATAGGCCTTACTTTCACTGGGATTCTATCCCATCCTTTGAAATCTGAAATTGAAGTCTAGTTAGCTACTCATTGGGAGCTCTCTTGATAGTTGTTAGTTGTTCCAAAAGAGACAAATTATCTCCCTTTTCTCCAAACTACTCATGGAGAGCTATGCACAACTGGTTCCAATTTTGGATAGAGCCTACCCCAAGGCTCCTGAACCATTGCAAGGATTTCCCTTTGAATGAAGATGCCAGCAATTTGATAGCAATTTACATCTCAACAATCTCATAGATTGCACAAACATTAGCAATGTCTTTGACATGATCACCAAGAGTGGTCTGATTTTCCGAGTAAAGTATGAGATGTTCTTCAATGCTATAACTGGAACTAGGTTTTGTGCATTGAGAGAAAGTGGGCTGCTACCAGTGAAGTTGACATAAGGGTTGTGTTTGAAAGGAACGATAACCAGATCGTACCAAGCTAAGAACACATATGCTAATCAAACACCATGATCTATAAGATGAAAGAAATTCACCAGAATAACTTTACATAAAACCTTTGCAAATAAATGAGAAGAAATATCATATATTATTATGGAACTCAATGCAATATATTGAGAATGGGCCTTGCTTAAATAGGCAAGGAATAACAATCTAAGAACTAGTTAAGGTCGTAGATCAAGCCATAAATCAAGGAAATAACTAGTCATCAAAGAAATAGTCAAGACCATAGATTTAGGAGATAACTAGACATCAAGGATCTAGTCAATACCATAGATCAAGGAAAGAACTATACCTAACAACTAGATAATATCTCCTAATATCTAAATAAGATAAAAGAAATATCCACACACATAAGTGGGTGAGGATAAATATAATAAAGGTAAATAAAGTACCTAGGTGAACATGAGCTAAGGTAAATACCTACTCTAACACCCCCTCAAGTGAAGCTAGGGGCCAAAATAGATGTGGTATGTCCATAGTATGAGTCCCGACAACTAGGCTTGATGAGGTACTCATGTACAATAACTTGGGAAAAAAGGGACACCGTAAGGTACCCAAAACTAGTAATAACAAAGTAAAGAGAGTAAAGACCCACTCCAAGGAATCCCAAGAAGCTCGGCTCAAAAAACTTGTACAATGTTGAAGAATTTTGGTGTGCACTGTGGTTTGAATCCACCGACACTAGGCTTCACCAGAATAGCTCCATACAAGGAGATTGTCAATGGAGTGATGTCAAAAGTGCAAAAAAAAACACCAAACATAATTCGATCAACTACTGCAAATAGGTGTGCCACGATCCAAGAACAATAACCAAAGTAACAAGGTAAGGACATAAACTCTAGAGTGTCATGATCCAAGAAAAGCCAAGGTAACAAGGCAAGGAAACAAAACCCGAAGAAGCAGGATCAACACCACACCCTCCCATACTATTGAATGGGTAGAGTGATGATACAAATCTATATGAATTGTCAAAAAAATACTGCACCTTTGAAAAAATAACATTGGACTCCACCATAATAGATCCCCCATAAGAGATATCGTCAACATGCCAAAAAGTGTCGAAAATACAGATACAAAATATCTCAACAAATAAGAGAGATACACTACACCGCTAAATAAAAATGCTCAAAACAAGAAGCATCACAATATATAAGATATATAAAGTGGAGCAAGAGGCTGAATGGTGGAGGAGCCATGCTTTTAGAGTCCTCTCAACGAATGCCTATGTTGCCTCCACGAGTGATCAAATATCCACCCCAAATCAACACAGATGGATGAAGAAGATGCATGCATATGACTTGGTGCCAAATGCACAATGGGTGCATGTAAAAGAACATCAGAATGTGTGTCAATTTGATCATGTCTGAAAACTAAAATATTAGGTTTCTCAAGCCTAAGTGAATATGTAGAACTCATGTGTTGCTCAGGATCCTTAGAAAGAGTCGAGCAAACAAAAAAAGGAGCTCTGTCAATGTGTGATCCCAATGAAGTATCTACTTGAAAACCAATGTCATGATGAGAATTCCACTTAACATGTGGAATAGAGGAAACAATACCCTGTGAAT
Source organism: Taxus wallichiana var. yunnanensis (assembly GCA_018340775.1). Taxonomy (NCBI): domain Eukaryota; kingdom Viridiplantae; phylum Streptophyta; class Pinopsida; order Cupressales; family Taxaceae; genus Taxus; species Taxus wallichiana. Next base: position 462,490,006 of record CM031239.1, read on the forward strand.
GTCTGCTCAATGAATTTGCTAGTGAGACCCATAGAACAGAGCATGCAAGATCTGAATGTAGTGGTATGCTTCTCAAAAAATCCATGCAGCTGAGAAGAAATAGGATACACAACATGTGGTATTGTAATAGGCACAAATGTGGAAGAGCATGCAGTAACAAGATTTATAGGTGTATGAGCATCAAGAGCAGGAAAAAACTCAAAGACTGAGATCAATGTCAGTGGGTTCAGGAGAAATAGCTGTAAGTGGACTAGGAGCATGGATATGACTGTCCACAATATGATGGTGATGTTGTAGGCTAGCAAGTTTGTTCTGCAGGAGTGTATTATTGTATCCTTATCGTGAATGAGTGATTGTAGAAGAGAATTTCACTTCTTGAGTTATCTATTTTCTTCCACAAATTTTACAATATCCTCTTAAAGTCCACATACTTTAGAGAAAAACATATCATTCTCATAATCCATGATAGGTACAAACTGCAACTCCCAAAAATTTAGGACGTCGGGCTCAGCCGAAATTGCATCCATAATTGATTATAACACTCCTCCATATTTGGAACTTTATAATTATAGTGCAAGTATCAAAATAAATAACTCCAATGGAAAGATCACGAAAAAACAAGCACTTTTTCAAAAAATGACACTCAAATTTTAGTTACCATGAAAAAAGATACAAGTTTTTTGAAAAAATAAAATTAAGATTTTCCTAAAATAGTAAAAATGTGCATTTAAGCCCTCGTGACCCCTACAAAATAATCTGCCATACCAGAAAACAACCCAATTTAGATCTCATGAAATCCAAAAACCCTAGTAAAAATTCATCAGTTTCTCAATCATGTGGCACAAATCCCGAGGCAAACCTGTGTATTTCACTACAACCACAAAAATCTTGCCTTGAAAAAATGGCTGAGTTTGATTGATCTTAGGTTTTCACACCTTCCGGATCCAATGGAAGCCTTTGTTTTGCATAAAAATGCATGCAACAACAAAATACAACCAAATCCCAAATATATGAATACACAAAGATTTTATTTGTAAAATAAAACTTATAGACGGATGTCAACAACAATCTCCTGCTCTGATACCATGAAAGGAACGATAACCAGATTGTACCAAGCCAAGAACATAGATGCTAATCAAACACCACGATCTATAAGATGAAAGTAATTCTCGAGAATAACTTTACATAAAACCTTTGCAAATAAATGAGAAGCAATATCATATATTATTATGGAACTCAATACAATACATTGAGAATGGGCCTTGCTTAAATAGGCAAGGAATAACAATCTAAGAACTAGTCAAGGTCGTAGATCAAGCCATAAATCAAGGAAATAACTAGTCATCAAAGAACTAGTCAAGACCATAGATTTAGGAGAGAACTAGACATCAAGGATCTAGTCAATACCATAGATCAAGGAAAGAACTATACCTAACAACTAGATAATATCTCCTAATATCTAAATAAGATAAAAGAAATATCCACACACATAAGTGGGTGATGATAAATAAAATAAAGGTAAATAAAGTACCTAGGTGAACATGAGCTAAGGTAAATACCTAATCTAATAGTGTCGTGCCATTACGATTGGCACGAGAACCCTTTTTGATTGGGTGAAAGGTCTACTAGGTGGAGGAGTTGATAGAGTTCTATTTGGTGGAGATGGAGACCTTTGAATTCTTCTTCCCCTCTCTCTTCTTCCTGGGGATAATTGAAGATATTTAGATAATCCCCTTCTCTATGGCCTTTGACCTTGTTTGGATCCTTCTCATGAATCTTCAGACTTGGACTGCTAAAACCAGTTGATTCTATCTCTTTGGAGTCACCAGATGTGTAAATCAGGGGTATTTTAAAGCAAGAAACTTACAACAAATGCACATAAATTTTTTTGTAATGAAGATGAAGACCTCTAAGGTCCCACCGAGCGTGCCAAAACTGTTAGTACAAATCAACAACACCTCTGGATGTTTTCTCATATTTCTAGTTTGATAATGGGCATTTAGTGTGATTACACAACATGAAATCTTTTCCCTAAGTGTGGGACTTGTAAAAATGGGAAAAACTCTCCGATTAAAGGTTGGTTCCTCTACTCCTCTACTTAGATGCATGCATGATATTTGAGACGTTTAACTCAAAATCATACTCTAATTCTATCAATGAGACAAGGATAGAAGAAAGAAAATAAGATAAATACTAAACTAACAAGGTGATACACCAAAGGAGTGGTGAACATCTATTTACTGCAGATTGACACAGATTATAAAAATGCAACAAAATCATGCACAAAATGCTAAAATTATAATGAAGGATTAGGATAGAGAAAACAACACACGAAAGGATTGAAAATTCATTCATAGAGCTTGCATTGTCATTTCCATTTTAAATAAGGTACATTACAAAAACAAGGAGGTAGAAAACATGTTGCGAGTCCTAAGAGAGGTCTAATATTTGACAAATCCACTTGCCAGGGTGAATGAGGGAGCCCGAGATCATAAAAATGTCCAACCCTTTACAAATGAACCAAATCTGGCTTTTAACAATGAAAACCCGAGTTTAGGAAGGAGAAACGTGGTAAAATTAAAATGAATGATTCAACCACCGACCAAATCCATCAAAATATCATAGGTACCCTTAAAATTTCATTCCCCAAGATTTTTGACCATGCTGGAGAAGAATGGAAGCCATACTACATTAAAAATGGTGGTTGAATGTCGGTTCTACTCTTTTCCCCATGCCAAAGGAGTTTTTCTCATTTTTCTCTCACTAAAATACACAATTTTTTTTTGAAGATTCCATCATGTAGAGTTTCAATAGCTTTCCAATGACAGAAAAATCAAGAAAAATCGAGCTCTAGATTTGAAAGATATTCCCCTCTAAAGATTTAGGAAAAAGGGGCAAAAATCGATCAATGGGCCGAAACCTAAATTTTTTCCAATTTTTGATTTTGGGAAAAATTCCCAAAAATCTCTATGCCCTGCCACTCCATTGCCACGTAGTGCATTCCCATTGGTCTATGGGCTCAAATGGCCATTTTACACTTTTTGAATTTTGGAAAAAATTCTGAAATTGCTCGTGCCCCGCTTTGCTCTGTTGCCACGTGACACACTCTAATTTGGCACGGGCTTGAATCAATTCTCTTTCTTCTGCGGTCCCATGGGAACAAATTTTCCTTTACACCATTTACAAAACTTTGGAAAAATTTTCAAATTACCCCCACGTCCCCGACCTCCACTGAGAACAGGACATGTGGTGCATTCCTATTCGTCCGTGGGGTTTAAATTAAATTTTTCATTTCCTCCTTAGCGGGCCTGCGCAGCCAATTTTTCCCCTTGCGCCTACTACTATTTTGGAAAAATTCCAACATTCACTCTGCCCCTCCGACTCCCACCAGCCTTATGGACACGTGATGGCCTCCTATTGGTTTGCGGGGCTTTGGGCCAAATTTTTTCTTTGTGCCCCTACCGAGCCATTTGGAAAATTTTCTAACTTACCTCCGCCGACCCACCATTCCACCGCCATGTGGCACATTCCGATTGGTTGCGGCCCTTCCCAGGGAAAATTTATCTCAAAAACTCCACTGAGCCATAACTTGTAAAATACAAGGAGTTAGAAGGAAAATTTTACCTTTTTGGAAAGGTGAGAAAATTCTCCATCTGATGAAGCCATTTCTAGATAATTTTGAGTGCCTTGAAAAGTGAAAAATTTGATTGAGACACAAGGAAGGAAGGAATGAAAGAAAGTAAAAATAAGCAAGGGGCTTAATTTGGATAACAAAACCATTCACTACCATCATACACCCCTGCCACTCCTCCACGTCAACTTACATCATCCCAACCTATCGCGCATGTTCCTAGCTTCTTGTGGGCTGCCCCCATTGAGAATTCCCTCCATTATCTCACCTTCACTTTTCTTCCATCTCTCCTTCCACACGCACCTCCATTTCTTCAACGCGCACCCCTTCCATGCCCCCACACCTTTTACACCCATTCTTCCACCTTATTCGAGTCCCCTCTATCTAGTTGTACAATAAACAAACAACCCCCTACCGAGGTCCCTCTCCCAACAACTATCATCATGTTCGATGACTGTAGAACAATTGAAGAATGGCATGAATCATGTGACTCTAAGCTCGGGAAGAATAAATCATATGGGTGCCTATTCTAGAAGAAAATCAGTTAGTCCCGGAGGGCGCACTCCGAAGGAGACCGAGTTTCTTTTAGAGGTAAAATCATGCATGCCCAAACTCTATGGGACATAGCCTACAAGCGCTCCCCTTTAGGAGGAAATTCTGCAAGAAAATACCATATGTGGGATTGAGTTTCAAAGTACTTGGGAAAAAAACAAGGATCGACCATTCCCAATCAAATATCTGGCTAGTTTAGAGCCAAAGAAAGAGTTTCCACCGGTCATGTTCACTTCAGAGCATGAGGTAGAGCTTCAACATGCCAAAGGTTAGTAGGAGAGCCTCCTAGATCTAAGCGCGGAACAACTCTAGGAGGTGTATATTCTATTCATTAATACTTTGAGGAGGGTGAAACACCATATGCAAGGCATTTTTTCACTCTTGTTTCCGACAATGTCTAGTACCAAATCAACTACATGGTTGCAATTTGTGAGGAAGGGAAGATAGGTTATGTTTTATTTCCGTAACATAAGTTCTTGCACACACTCTGCATTCTCCCTTTGGGACATGTATGATTTTTCAGCTCTGTATATAGTGTTGTGCTTCTGTTTGGCATGCTCCCTCTAATGCCTTTCCTTTCCTATGCACCTGCATGCCTTTTTGTTTCTTCTTGGATGACACTCCAATTTTGGCAAAGGAAGTTCCAACGATCAACGCATATCTCTCACTCTCATCATACCAATTCGAATATCTTTATATGAGAGAAAAATTCAATTTAGAGTTCAAAAAGAGCTTTAAGTGACTCTGTGGTGTTCTTCAATTTGTAGATCATATCTTTAAGTTTACGGCTTGAATCTATGCCCAATGGACTTCTAAGGCTTACTAGTCTCTTCATCCAACAGGAAGATGGCCCTAAAAAGTCACCAAAACTGTTATCCAAATAACTCTCCTAGTTATCTGGATAACTTATATTTCCATTATGATTGTGATGTTTCAAATTTTAGGTTGCATGCACTCAAGCCTTCTCCCTTGGCACAATTTTATTGGTTACGGTTCTTCCACATGGCCTTACACACATTCCTACTTCTCCCTTTGCATTGTTCTATCTCCTCTTATCTCCCTTTCGGCCTTCCCTCCGTACGCCTACCTTCATTCCTATCTTGTTGCACACTTCTTACGCGCACCTCTGTAGACTTGTTTTCCAAATAAGATAAGTCCCCGCATTCGTCTTGTACACTTACATAAACTCAGTTCCTTTGTATGCCCCTTTTTCCTTCTTCCACCATTCCCTTCCTCATTTAAATTCTCATGCCCCTTCCCCATACTTGTCCCTTGCAATTATTATCCTATTCCTCCTGCGCATGCACCTCTACTCATTCCTTCCCTTTGTTTCCATTTAATGCACCCGCATTTTTCTTACGCGCCTTTCACCTTCCCTCTGTTTCCCTTTCACATGCCTACATTTTTATTCCATGCCTTGTGCCTCCTTTTGTGCCACATCATTATGTCGAGACTTTAACGTGATACACGTAACCTATATAAGAATCCCAATAGGGCACCACACTAGATAGCCAACTAGTGCATGAATCATGGCATAAAAGATAAAACAAATGAATAGTGGCTAACTCCTTCAATCGATCCATGCGCCATGTGTCTTACGTGCCTATTTGACTCTCGATAATCTTGATGTCCATATCTTACTTTACAAAGTTCCAATTGATGTGTACCTAGACTTTTGGAGAGAGCTGTTGACATCATCTGTAGGTTGTACTATTAAAATTCAAATGTAGGTAGGATTTAAAGGTGGAAAATATAGAAAAGTCTCTCATGTCTCATCAATGCAATTCATCCAATCAACCTTAACCACCATATTTCATCGATTTTTCCTTCTTCCTTCTTCTACATCCCAAAAAGACATGGGTAAGCACATCTGACAACCTTGCAGGTGGATTTTCAAGAATTTATCACTTGTTGTTGGTCATTGAAGATTTGAATTTGAGTTTCCCTCTCTTTCTCCTTCTCTTCGCCCTTCTTCTTTTATAAATAGCAGATTTTTGCTTTGTAATTGGATCCCTCTCTATTGTAACGGAACCATGCCAAAATGGTGGTTGACTTCCCATGGGTCTCAGACCTTGGTGTGATATCTACAATGTATTATTGCCTCCTACCATGAATGTAAATGATTGTGCATCCCCTGAGTAATAAAATCATGTTTTTTGGAAATTATCTCTTCCCCCTCTCATTTTTCATTACATCTCACCTCTCTCTCGCATTCTCATGAGCTCAATTATGATGAATTCAACCCCGTTGTACATCTACTACCTTTCCATGGTATAAAGTCTCTTATTGACGATGACTACAGTACCAATCTGCTGCATAACCACAATGGACCTCTTCATAGAATGAAGATCCAAATTGATGTCGATGCTAATGGTGATTAACTACCATTCTGATGCATGGTCATAATGCCTCTACACATAATGAAGATCCGAGCTGACACTAGTGAGCTCAACTGTCTGCACAAATGGATGACAAATCTCCAAGCTTATAAATATGAGTTAAATCTTGTATCCAAGTCATGTAAATGTGCTCAAAGGCTGATTAAGTGATATTATTTGTTCCCATAAAAGGGTCTTTATACAACTTCCAAATACAAGTGTAAGGAAAACATTTCCTAATACATCATGCAAAATTAGTTGTAAAAATGCTCCATTTTTGGAGTCTTTGTACAATAAGCTTAAATACAAAATTTATAAGGAAAATTATTTCATAAGCTCTATATATCCCCTCGAAAATTTAAGATGATTTCATAAGCTTTATACAATAGCTGAAAATTTAAATATGTTAACTTTTATTACATTTTAGATTTCTTACCACCTATAGAATCCTTTGTCAACTGTGCTACCTCAATAGGTGCCCTGTGGATCTTCAAATGATCTCTCATCTACATATGGATCCAGTTATCCGATGGAATATATGTGATCTCTACAGTGAACATGGTGAGTCATTCGATTATATGAGTCTCGATGGGATGATTTTCTTGTGCATATGAGATTGAAATCTCACTATTGTCACCATATATAGGACGAATCACACATCCTAACTTGAACTCTACAATCTGGCTATTATCAATGTGAAGCTCCAATCTACTCTTTTCATCTGTCACAAAGCCTTACCGAAAGTGTAAGGTATAAATTTCCCAATGTCATTTCATTCTTTTTTAAATGGATGATGTCGAGTGTGACAGTGTCAGAAAATTATCTCCCAACTGTAAAACTCAATGTGCAAAATCTCGTAGCTAACCCATGTAGTGTACCATCCATTGTACCAACTGTCTTGGTATGAGGAAGTGGTGTAGTAGGTAGTCCCAATCTGTGCACCACATCAGCAGTCACATATCCTACTTGGATCATCTAATCAAAGATAAGTGTGACTAAAAATCCTCAAGAAACTACATGAATCCATTATCTTAAGGTGCCCACATGTTGCAATATGATATCTAGGCATCCAAATGGTTATATCATTCCGGTATGATTCGGATGAATGACTGGAACTAACAACAATCGGGGTCAAATCTTGTCGACACTAAAATTTTCCTTCGTAATTTCTATTTAATTAATGTATGTATTAGGAATAGGATGTTGTTAAGTATAATTAGTAGTAGCGTCGGATAGAAGATAAGCGCGCAAAGATGACACCGCCAATATTGTATAGTACGGTGCAGTACAGTCAAAGTACAATAGGAATGTTGTGGTAAAAAGTAAATATTTGTTGTAAGTGGTCCGGTAATGTTAAAATGTCAAAGTTTGGGTAAGTAGAGAAGTAGGGCCTACATGATTAGGAATTAGAAATATTATATTGGTAATAAGGACAAGGAGTGAGGTCATAATATTTTGTGTATTTTATTTGTAAAAATTCTAAAAATGTGGAACCCATGTAAAATGATAAGGTTTATCTTATCTTAAAAGATAAGCTTACATGTACAGATAAGAGTTAAGGTATGGAATATGATTCGTCAGAGTGGATTTCTTATCCTATCTTAGAGATAAGATGGATAATCCTGGAAGTTCTATAAATAGAGAGGCCACCCCCCTCATTTAGCATAGAAGGAAGTAGTGAGAAATATTGTAGGAAGTGTGCAAAGGAAGCCATCAATTTAAAGGTGTGTTGAAGAAGCCATTAAGAGGTGTAATTGTAAAGTTTCTCCCATAGTCTTGGTGAAAGGCAAGTGAAGTCAATAACACTTGAAGTACCTCATGGGTGAGATTGTAACAATTTCATGTTAATATTATAATTTACTTTGATATTTCAGATTTGTCATCATTCCGTCTTATCATAGTCGATGGTATTCTTGTGTTACGTTTGTTGCTTTGTTTCCAGATTACATCCACCAAACTAAAGGCTGTGCATTAGTAAATAATCATAGCACGAGGAGTTCCCGGTGAAGAATTCTCATAGTCTTTGGATTGGTGATGACATTTTGGTTCCGCTTCCGGGACCATTCCTTGTTGGTGGATTTTCTGGAGAGATATTCCCACTTAGTCAAAATCAATTGGAGGGTAACCTTATTTTTACTGTGCATAGTAGTTACCATGGTAAAGTCATTTTTACCATGAATAGTAGTTACCATGGTAAAGTCATTTTTGTTGTGAATAGTATTTATCACAGTAAAGTCACTTTTTACCGTGAATAGTATTTACCGTAGTAACTTCACTTTTTACTGTGAATAGTGTTTACCACAGTAAAGTCAGTTTTTACCGCAGTAAGTCAAGTTTTACCATAGTTACCGTGGTCATTTCTATTTTACTATAGAAAGGTGTAAAGTCACTTTCTATTACAGTGATTCCAATTATTTGTGCACATAAGTCTTGTTGATTGTACTTGTGGGTTGGTATTTCACGGTGGTTACTTTTGAAAATGGGAAAGATTCCTATTTTCAGCTCAATCTAATGAAGATGCTTCTTCTTTCATTCAAGAGTTTAAATGATCTTGTATTTGTAATGGCCTCATAAGAAGGGAACAATGGACTGAATTTTTTCCTACCTTTTTGGATGGTTCAACACTTAGGTGGTTTGAAACACTAGGTGATAATGTGAAAAATTCATGGGATTTATTAACTAAAAGTTTTCTTGAAGAATTTGGTGAACAATGAAATATGCAAATCTCATGATCGAGATCACAAAGCTATCCCAAGGAGAGAAGGAGAAGATAAGGGATTATCATGCTCATGTTCTAGAGCTAAGGAGGAAGCTTGATGCCCAGATCCGGAAGGAAGGATTAGCGGATGGGTTGATGAACGACGTGGATAATCTCCTATGTAAGCACTTCATTCTTGGGATGAAGCCAAATATCAGACAACGAGTGAAGTATGACCGCCCAACTACCATTGAACAAGCAAAGGAGATTGCAAGAAGGCAAGAAGAAAGCATGGAAGAGGAGCCCAAAGAAATTGTTGCTAAAGTAGAGCCTACACCAGCACCTTTGGTCCAGAATCCACAACCACTCCCGGTGAGCACAAATATTTCTCCTAGTACATCTACTGAGTATAAAGATCTCGTTAAAAAGATGGGTTAGTTAACTATTAATCTTCTTCAAGGAAAAGAATTTAGTTCTCAGGGAGGAGATAGAGGTCCAAAAAGAAATATTTCTGAAGTTGTATGTTATGGTTGTTATAAAAAGGGTCATTATAAGTATAATTGTCCAGATAGAGCTTCTACATCTGGTAAAGGAGATAATGATAAAGGAAAATCACCTGTGAATTCTTTTGATATAGTAGATAAGAGCAGAAATAATGAAGTAGATGTGTTTGTAACAAAAAGAAAGAAAGAAAAAGATAATCAAGATGGAAATGATCCTAAGAAGATGAAAAGAGAAACTAGTAAGAAACATAGGAGAAGAAAGTTGGGTGTGCAGGATTTTCTGATTTCACAGGGGCAAGGACCATACTCCATCTTGGAAGATCTGTCTAAAAGGCCTGTAAATATTACATATGGTCAACTCTTGGCTATGTCTTCTGAGAAGAGGTGGGAGTTGCGAAGTGGACTCAATGCTCGACAAAGGAAGGAGGTTGAGGTCCCTATTTTGGAGGTAGAGACAGATCCCTATGCTCCACAAGCTGAGCTATTATGTAATGGTATTTCAATTCATGATGTCTTAGTTGATGGAGGTGTTGCGCTTAATGTAATGACCGAGTCTCGTAATGAATATGTTGGGTTTAAAAATTGATCGCCCTTCAACACTTATGTTAAGGTCATTAAATAAAGGAAAAACTAAACCAGAAGGTGTAGTTTCAAATGTGGCAATATCTGTTATGGGTGTTGTATGTGTGGTAGACTTTCAGGTGATGAAAATGGAATCATTTGCATACCCAATGCTGCTTGGGAAGACCATGGCTAAGGAGAGTTCATGCAAGAAACTACTGGAATGAAGGTTTCATGAAACTTGGACGTGGTAGAGAGAGGGTGAAGATAAACGTGATCCCTCGACATCATAAGGTAGAACCTGTGGATTCAAGTGATGAAACTGATGATTGGACATCCTTTGATTACTCTAGTACCAGTGAAGTGGACACTGAAGATGAAGAAAGTGAGGTTGATGTTTCAGTCATGGATATCCTTCTAGTCACACCAACTCATGACCCCATAAAATTATCTGAAGAAGAAGTTGATGATCGTCTCCAACAAATAAAGATTGGTGATGTTGTGATGGAGAGTGAGAAGGAATCCTACCTCCAGCTCTTCTTTCAAGGTACATACACCTATTCACTTTTGATTACAAGGAACTCCATCAAGTAAGTTGGGTAGAACATTCTATTGAGCTGGTAGATGGTGCTAAGCCCATAAAGCAAATGCCATATAGAATGAATCCTAATTTTTCCAAGACTGTAAAAGAAGAAATAGATAAGTTGCTTGATGCAGGATTCATATTTGCTATGGAGAATTCAGAATGGGTTTCTCCCATTGTGATCTCAATAAAAAAGAATGGGAAGCTACGCATTTGTGTTGATTACAGGAAGCTCAATAAGGAAACAAAGAAGGATCATTACCCTCTTCCATTTTCAGATCAGATCTTGGACGAAGTAGCTGGCCAGGAGTGCTATAGTTTTGCTGATGGATATAGCGGCTACAACCAAGTTTGTATAGCAGAGAAATATCAGCTGAAGACCATGTTCACCACTCCTTGGGGAACGTTTTCTTATAGAGTTATGCCTTTTGGGTTGTGTAATGCTTCGCAACATTCCAGCGTTTGATGAATAGGGTGTTTGAACCCTACATTGGGACCTTCATCAGAGTATTTATGGATGATTTTTACATCTATGGGAGCAAGTTGGACCACCTACACCAAATGGAGATAGCATTTCAAAGGTTAGATGAATCACAAGCCTCACTAAACCCTACAAAGTGTGTCTTTGGATGTTCTAAAGGCATTTTTTTAGGGCATGTTGTATCCAGAGATGGTATTGGTATGCGATCCCGATAAAGTTTCAAAATCAAAGATTTACCATTTCCTATGAATAGAAGTAAGTTGAGATCATTTTTAGGCCATGTGGGTTACTATAGAAGGTTCATCAAGAATTTCTCAAAGATTACACACCACTAACCCAGCTTATTGAAGAAGGATGTTACTTATGAACCAGAAATAAGGCGCATGAAGCTTTTGGACAATCAAGGAAGCCCCGGTGTCTTCACCTATTTTAAAGAATCTGGAGGGGCAAGCCATTCATTGTGTACACCGATGCCTCGGATGTAGCACTATGAAGTACTTTGAGCCAAAAGGATGAAAATGGGAATGAACATCTAATTTACTTTGGGAGCAGCATAAATGAGCAAAGGATCTTTGAGGTAAATTATATTGTAATTTAAAAAGAGGCTCGCTATCATTTTTGATGTAAAGAAGTTTAGGAATTACTTGCTAGGGTAAAAATTTCTAGTTTTAACATATCATCGAGAGCTCTAAAATATATTGTAAATAAGCCTAACCCATCAGGGGAGGATAGCAAGATGGATAATTTTGCTACAAGAATTTGAATTTGATATTATGGATAGGCCAGAAAGAAGCATGTCAATGCAGATGCACTCTCTCGAGCCTATGATGGTTTAGGATCATCTTGTGATGATGATGATTTCCTTGATGTAGCATTGTTATCCTCGACACAATCCCTAGTGAATACATAGATATTTGGAATTATCTCGAATGAATGCAAGTTTCTGATGGTGCTAATGCAAAGACTAAGAGAAAGATTACTCAAGCTAGTCATCCATATTCTATTCTCGCATGGAGTATTATTTCGAATAGGACTCGATGGACAAGACAAGAGGAAGTTGGACGTGATCAAGGGAAGGAACTGCTAGAAGAATTCCACAATGGTACATGTGGAGGGCACTTCTCTGGACAACTTATAAAGCAAGAAGGATCTTAGATGCAAAGTTATCACCGCCCACTCTTTTTAAAGATTGTTATAATTATTGTAAGACATGTGATATTTGTCAAACACATGGTAACCGTAAGACTTCATCAGCTCCATTATGCCCTATTCTTCCACTTGGTCCCTTTGAAAAATATGGAATAGACATTGAGGTCCACTTCCAACTACCTCACACTAAAATAAGTATATTGTAGTTGGCATGATTATTTAACCAAGTGGGTTGAAGCTAGGCCATTGAAAACAACTTCCATGGATGAGGTGGCAAGGTTTATATATGAATGCATGTCACCGGATTTGGTTGTCCATTAGAAATTGTAACAGATTAAGGAAGCCACTTCATTAATGAGGTGGTAGAAGCCCTAGTCAATAAGTTTTCTACTAAGCACAGGAAGGAAACAACATACAAGCCAAGCACAAATGGACAGGTGGAATGAACAAATTTTGTGTTGTGTCAAATTCTAGCAAAAGATGCAGCCTTGCAGGTACATAAATGGGATAAAAGGATTCATGCAGCATTGTGGGCATATAGGGCAACATCAAAGTCAACAACAGGATACTCCCCATTTCAGTTGGCTTATGGCATTGATCTAGTTCTTCCTATTGAGTTTGATATTCCCACGGTCAGAGTAATGAAAAATGAAAGAATGGATGAAAGTAATTCAGTAAAAGAAAGGTTGGTACATCTTCATTTGTTAGAGGAAATGAGGGAAATAGCTAAGGATACAAGCTATAAGAAGAAAATGAAGCAGAAGGAATACTTTGATCAAAAGATCCGGTGGTCTCCATTTCATGTGAATGACTTGGTTCTAGTATATGATTCCAGATACAAAAAAAGAAGACAGAGAAAATTTCTTCCAAAATGGATGGGGCCCTACAAAATAGTAGCTGTGCATGAAAAGTGTTCGTGCACTGATGGAGGAATTGGATGGCACTCCCATTACGAAATGGGTCAACCACTTACAAGTTGAAGATTTTCCAAGCATCGTAATAGTCTACTCCGAGGACGGAGTAGAAGCTAGGAAGGGGGAAGATGTCGACACTAAAATTTTCCTCCGTAATTTCTATTTCATTAATGTATGTATTAGGAATAGGATGTTAAGTATAATTAGTAGTAGCGTCGATAGAAGATAACGGTGCTGCCAGTACGATGCCGCCAATAATGTATAGTACGGTAATAGTCAAAGTACAATAGGAATGTTGTGGTAAAAAGTAAATATTTGTCGTAAGTGGTCCGGTAATGTTAAAATGTCAAAGTTTGGGTAAGTAGAGAAGTAGGGTCTACATGATTAGGAATTAGAAATATTATATTGGTAATAAGGACAAGCATTATTTAAAGGTGTGTTGAAGTCAAACTTGATATTACTTTTTAGAAAGTGTTTTCCACAAGAGAGGTTCCCTTATCAAACGAACTTATTTACAAATACACGAACATTATTTTATGGTCAAACTTGAATATTACGAAAGTGTTTTCCACAAGGGGAATAAGAAGATGAGCAGAATAAGAACATTCGTAATTATAGATAGCGTAATAATTCTTCGTGTATGCGAAGCTTCAAAGGATTTAAGACAAGATCATTTGCATTAGTGAATGGGATTAAATTTAAAGACACAAAGTTCCGTAAATAACCTTCTTCAGATTTGTTAATCAAGGACACAAAGTTCCTTCGTCAGACAAGATCACCGTATTTCGCAAAACCGAACAAGATGCAATCGAGAGACTAAACGAAAGTTAGGAACAAAATGATCTTCACAATATTAAAGGAAAACACAGAGACAACAAGAATCAGATAGACAAAGAACGGAAAGCCCTTTTGTATTGATTTCTTTAAGATCTATTTACACTTTCAGCAAATATCCAAGTTCTTCCTCCTCTCGTAAAATGGCGTGGAAAGGCCATTATATAGATTACAATCCTGTTACTCCTCGTAACCGTTTATTTTAATTCAAAGAATAGTTAAGGACCGCCAATCGCAATGCCTTAACTAATTACAAGGAATACGAAAAGAAAGGGAAGAAGAGAAAAGAAAGGAGAAGGAGACAGTGTGTCAGCTCCGAGAAGGACCCACTGTCTTCGTAAACCGCCGCTGAGTTTTTTCCACGCCTCGCCACGCCTTTGCACGAGGGACACACCTGTGACGCTTCATCTTGAAGATGTCAATGGATATCCTTGAAAACCGATGTAACCGACGCCTTGAAAGTTTCGCCCTTCGAATCGCTTGAAATTTGATCTTCGGATCGATAAAGATCGAGCCGCAACTTAAATTCATTTTTTGAAAAACAAGATATTCGGGTCGAAAGGGAAAACTAAGTGTGAATGACACTTGCACGCTTGGGATGTGAGACGCGAATGCGCAAACACGCTGGGCTTACCGGTTCGCTCAAAGTAAACAGGAGAAGACGACAAATGTATTTGGGACAAATGGGATGAAAATGTGTGAGGTACGCGATTCGGTGTTTCGCCGAAATTGAAAATCGGGAACAAATGGGTCTGCTTTGGACTGGGACATTCGGGACAAAAAGTTCGGCACGCGACTGACGGCTCGGCCGAAATAGGGAAAGCTCACACTTTTTTAAATGGGGCAGTTGGGACAAAATTGCGCGAAGGACGCGGTCCAGCAAACCGGCCAAAATGGAACAGAGCAATTTGGAACTCGGGACAAGCTTGGGACAAAATCGGGTGAATCGGCCGAAAATGGAACAACAGTCCGTTTCTAACTTGGGACATTTGGGACGAAAAGTTCCGAGTACGCGGTTCGGCACGGTTTCGGCGAAATGGAACGACTCGCACTTTTACTGGGACATTCGGGACAGAAAGTGCGAAGTACGCGGGAAGGATGATTCTACTAAATGGAACAGCTTTGCATTTTTGGCTTTGGGGCACTTGGGACAAAAACTTCCGACAGCCCAAAATGGGACAAATTCGGAGGTTTCGCCGATCGGAGAATGTAAGACACTTTCGCACTTGGGATGATGGGACAAAAAGTTCCGACAGCCCGAAAATCACACAAAACGACCTGAAACACGATTTTTTCGATTTCACGACTTAGGCACCTCAGAGAAAAACACTTAAGACTCAAAATTTTGAAATTTTACTCTTATCAGAGCGGGAAATTTTGAGTGGACAACAGCTGGCTCCTTCTGGGGATGACTTGGTATAAATTCATGGAATGAGACAAGGCAAGAACTTAGATAACTCGGTGAAGCAGACCAGTGCCTTATCCATTGGGCAAAGGAGTCAAAAACAAACCAATACAGAGGGCAACACACACAACCGAAGGGAAACACACCAAAAGCAGGAAAAGCAAAAACACTGTACAGAATATACAAAGGGACTCCCTAGTCACCTAAGACTTGAACGACTTCAAATACTGCCCACTATAAGGAAGTGGGAGGGGAGAACCATCCATGTAATCAAGATAGAAAGAGTCCTTACCAGCAAAGTGTCTTATCTTGAAAGGTCCAAGCCACAGAGAATCAAATTTTCCATGGCTGCCACGAGGTTCATGTCTTTTGTCCCATAACAGCACGGTATCACCAACTTGGAACTCTCTGGACCTAGCTTTCTTATCGAACAGAACCTTCACCTTCTGCTGGTGAGCAGATATTCTGTCACAAGAACCTCCAATCTATCCTCGTTCAGTTTGTGCAGGTACATGATTCTTTTGTCCAGAGCATCACTGAAACTAGTGTCTTCAATGGCCTTCATCAGGTGCAAGGCTGGCAGTTCCACTGTCACTGGCAATTGGGCCTCTACTCCATACACTACTTGAAAGGGGGACATTCCAATGGCTCTTTTAGGTGTGATCCTGTCTGCCCAAAGAGCATCATAAAGCTTCTTATGCCGCCACGAGACTCATCGACCAACTTCCTTATGATAGTCACCAGATTTTTGTTGGTGGATTCTGCTTGTCCATTTCCCTGGGGATAATAATCTGAAGAATGAGCCAGAGAGATGCCATACCCATAGCAGAAATCCATGATCTCAGTTGAGGAGAAGTTTGAAGCATTATCTGTTACAATCTTGTTAGGTACACCATACCTTACCAAGATGTTCTCCTTGATGAAGTTGCATACTACTTCAGAAGTAGTGCTCTTGACTGGGATAGCTTCCACCCATTTGGTGAAGTAGTCAGTGGCAGTTAGCACATGAGTGTGCCCAGCACTAGAAACAGGGTTGAGTGTACCAATGAAGTCTAGACCCCACTGTTGAAATGGTTCCTCGATCACAACTGGCTTGAGAGGCAAAGCGGCCAGTTTGGGTCTTCCCACAAAAGTCTGACAGGCCTCGCATTTATCCACCCACTTGGATGCATCTCTGAACAAGGAAGGCCAAGAATACCCCCCGGAGTATCTTGTGAGCCGTGGATCGCTGATGACGAATAGTGCCTCCACACGCCCGATCATGGAAAGCCGAGAGCAACTTTCTCTCGTTGTTCCTTATCAACACATTTCAGAAATCTCCCATCTAAGCCACGCAACAAAGCATTTTCCCACAAGACATATATACTGATCTCAATTTAAAAATCCTCTTTTCCTCGGGCAGCTTAAATGAGAGGGGCATTCCCCATAGGTGAGAAAATGGGCGATGTCAAGCATACCATTCATCGATCGAACTAAGGAATAGAACAAGAGGAATGTCGCTTTTTCCTTCAAAGAACTCATGTTTGGCTCCTTCAAGAATGAGCTCACAAAGACCCTTGCCACGAACCAGCTTGGTCGGTTTGATATCAATGTCATACTCCCGGACCTTAGCCACCCAGCTTGCCCCCTCTCTGGATCCAAATTCTTGTTGTGTAAGGATTGACTTAACAAATGATCTCGAACCAAAGACCATGGAGTGAGAATTGAGGATATAAAAGTGAAACTGCTTAACAGCCTTGACTACTGCAAAAGCATGCTTCTCCATCATGGTGTACTTTAGCTCATGATCCTTCAGGATATAGCTCATGAAGGCAATTGGTAGCTCATGTCCATCGTAATCTTCTTGGGTTAAGACAAAGAGCTGTGGTATTGTCTCAGAATAGTAGCAATAGATGATGAAATCTTTGTGAAGTCGTAAGGTGCCAAAAATCGGAGTTTTAGCAATGGCTTTGATACCCTCAAAGGATTCCTTTCCTCGTAAGACCATCCAAATGTTTGCTTCCTTTCATCATCTCGAGAAATATTCAACGTTAATTCAGCAAAATCAGTGGATAAATCTTCTTAAGAAATTGATCTTACCAAGAAGGAATGCACGCTTTTTTACTAAGTAGGGAGAGGAATTTGTGGATGGCTCGAACTCGCTCAGATCAATCTTGATGCCGCATCCTTTGAGACAATGTGCCCTAATAGCTTCTCCTTCAGAATACGTAAGACAATTTTTTAGGATTTAAAGAAATCCCATGCTCTCGCATCTCGCGTAATCAAGCTTTCTGTGTGGTCTAAGTGATCTCGCTCTTGTCTTTGAAAACATTGTCAGTCATCAAGGTATATGACTATACATTTCCTTTCAAGCTTCCAAAAGCCAAATCCATAGCTCTCTCGGAAAGTGGCACCAAAGCATTAATCAGCCCAAAAGGCATTCTCAGTAGGCAAAGGTACCCCAAGGAGTGGTGAAGGTCTGTCTTGTGTTGATCGGCAGTGTCAACCTCTACCTGATTGTATCCCGAGAATCCATCAAGCATAGATAACATCTCGGATCCTGTTACTGCTTGCAAAATCTGATCCATCATAGGCAGAGGGTAGTTATCTTTCAGAGAGGCCTGATTCAGGTTTCTGAAATCAACACAGATGCGGATCTCTCCATTCTTTTTTCTAACAGGCACAATGTTTGCAATCCATGTTGAATGGTGAATGGGAAAAATAATCTTAGCCTTCAACAACTTCTGGATCTCCTGAAAGATGGTGTCAGCTATTTTTGGATTGTACCGCTTTGCTTTCTTCGCCAAAGGCTTGATTCCTGGTTTGAGAGGAATAGAGTGCTGCATTTCCTTTGGCTTGAAGGCTTTTAGATCTTCATAAGAATATGCAAGAACATCCTTATACTTCCTTAGAAGATCAATTGCTCTTCTCCTCTCTTCTGTTGTGCAACATTTCCCAATATTTACCAGCCTCGGGTCATCAGAACTCCCAATATCAATCTTATCATACTCAGCTGATTGCTGAGGTCCGGTAGAAGCTTTAGATCTCACGTATCTGTCGTGTTTATCAAACAACTCCTCCAAACTCACCAAACCTTTGGGAATCTTGTTTCCTTTGAGCTTGATGCACCCTTCCTGATCAGTTTCTTCTCCTTGGGTGACAGCTTGGTCAGAGGACACACTCTCACGAGGCAGGTTGTCACTTCCCTCAAAATACAGTTGCTCGAAATTCCCCTTGAGTTCCAGGAAGGAAAGCAGATGTTGGTCATCGTTGAAAACTTGCCAGTTATTGGTATTGTCAGGGACACTAGGCCGATGGACCATTTCAATAGTGAACTTATCCTGAGAGAATTCAGGATGGGGAATCAGTAGTGACCCCGAGACAGCCAGTGAATCAGCCCTGTTGTTCTTTTCTCTAGGTATTGCTTCAATAGAGAAAGCATCAAGGAATTCAATTGAATCCCAAACCTGATTCCGATAATGCTTCAGCCTTCCATTCTTTACCTGAAAAAGGCTTCTGACTTGCTTCACAATCAGCCTCGCATCACCACGAGCGTAAGATTTTTACACCTTGTTCTTTGGCTACTTGCAGTCCAAGAAGGAGAGCCTCATACTCTGCCGTGTTGTTGGTGTTCTCGAACTGCAACTTAAATGAAAAAGGGTGCAGGCAGCCTTCAGGTGATACTAGCAAGACGCCAGCTCCAGAACCAGCCGAGGAACAACTTCCATCAAATTCTAAAGTCCAGATGCCGTTAGGATCTTTTGGTGATACTTTGGAGGGTTGGATTTCATCAGGGGATAAAATCATGTAATTACCATGGCCCCTGTCCTCATAGAGTATTTGTGCCTTAGGATCATCAGTCTTCTGCACAATATACTCGGACTGCTTCTCAGGTAGTAACTTCTTCATTTGTCCATGGACAGGTATGAGTGCGTGTGACCAATCCATTTGAATCTCTCCACCCACATCTTTACAGAAGTTCCTACTTAGCAACATTCCATAGGAAGGAGGAATGTCTGCTACTAGGATGGTAGCCAAGACCTTCTTCTCAGGTAAAGCAGCAAAAGCCACTTGTGCATCTTTAATCCTTCCAACTAAAGGTACTTCCTTACTTTCCATGGAGTAGCAAGATCCATAAGTGCGAGTAAGGGTCAAGCCTAAAGCATGAGCTACCTTAGCAGGCATCACATTATCTGAGGCTCCGGAATCTATGACACAGTTACTGAGCCTATGGCCAGCTATAAGGAGTGTTACATAAAAAGGCTTGATTTTGTCTCCAGGTGAGGTGACAGCAGCTACCAGGCTAGGTTGTGGTGCAGAAGGAGGTGTGGGCAAAAGGCCTTTAGAGGTGGTCTTGGAATGGGAATTTACAAATTGGATCATCTTGGCAAAAGCTTTAGGGTGGGTTTGGTAGTATTCAGCTTCTGAAATTTGAACTTTAGTCCTTTTAAGATGATCAACAATATCAAAGGATCCAGAGGTGGATGGGCCATCATCATTTGAAATTCTAGGCTTATCAACTTTGGGAGAAAAAGAAGAAGAAGAAGCAACTTTGGGAGCAGGATTGACAGTACTTACCTTTGGTGCAGATGAGGTAGGGATAGGAGATCCTCTTCTGGCAATTACAGGGATAGTTGCCGGCTGCTCCTTAGATTTCTTTAGGGGCTGTGTCACCTTCTCCTTCTGCCTTGTCTGTTCTCGAGTCATGACAGCAAATGATTCACTGTTCATGTCTGCTACCACTTCATCATAGTCATCTCCATCATCAATGCCTTCAGTGGTAAAGAAATTGACTCGAGATCCTTCGAGTTCTTCTGCCTCATCATCGAATTCCTCCAGGAACTCCTCACAAGCTTCATTATCATCTTCTGGCTCTTCAACCTCACAAGTTGCATTCACCGGAACTTTGACAGGAGGTCCTTCAAGTGCCAGTCTTGTGTGGGGAGCTGGCAAAC
Organism: Taxus wallichiana var. yunnanensis; assembly: GCA_018340775.1. NCBI lineage: Eukaryota > Viridiplantae > Streptophyta > Pinopsida > Cupressales > Taxaceae > Taxus > Taxus wallichiana. Next base: position 462,510,629 of record CM031239.1, read on the forward strand.
GGTTTCTGGGTTGAAAATTTCTTCTCAGAACGTCTGCATATGGTGCATGCTGGGCTAATTGTTTCTTTATAGCCACTAGATCATTTGCAAGTTTCTGGACTAATGGATCAGTATTGGGTCCAGAGGTGGAAGAGGAAGAAGCAGTAGATTTAGATTTAGGAGGATCTCTTCTCAACTTCCCTGACATGATCAGGTCATCCTCGACACTACTAATGCCAGCTTCTTGATCTAGAATTAACGTTCCAAGATTAGCCCTTCTTAGGCATAATCGACTTTAGGCGTTTGGGCATTCAAAAAGAAACATTTTTTGAATTTGATCAACCGGTCGAGTATTTACAGAATTTGTTGATCAACTGCTGAACCGAGCCACAAATTCTCTCATAGGTTCTCGATGGATCTTTCTTTATCTCGAGAAATCTGGGCAAGCAGGCATGCACATCTTCTCGCCGGCTTGAAACGGCTTTCAAATTGAGTTCTCATGGTAGTCCAATGGTGATGGCACCAAATTTGGAAGGTGATAGAACCGGGCCAACAAAGATTATCCCCGTAACGCCTCAACGAATGCCTTACTGAGACGTCTTCATGTTCAACCCCCAAGACTCCACAGGCAACTATGAATGCTGCAATATGTTCATCAGGGTGAATTTTGCCATCTCCTTTAAATTTTGGGAAGTTCTTTCGGTTACCTCTAGGTAACTCATGCAAAGGTTGCGCAAGAGCCAGGGGCCCGACACGTTGACCCCATGGTAATTGTGCCATTCTTGGAAATACGGCTTGGAGGGGAACTGTAACACCGGCAAGGATCAAAGCTCGTAGATTAGGACTAGCAGGCTCTGAAGGAATACCACCCGCAGGACTTCTATCTTGGACAGGTGGAGTGCTCGTCGAACGAGTTCTTCTATTGGAAGGGAAAGGAAAACCCTGTTGCTCCAAAAGCTGAAACTGAGAATCTTCGATACCAAGGGCCCTTCTCCCTCTAGTGAAACGTGGAGTCGCCAGATCAAAGGATGATCGAAAAATTGCAGATCGAATGCGATTTTCCCAAATGAGCCGAATGCAAATTTCTCCCCAAATGAGTCGCCAAAAACTGTTGGTCGTCAAATAGGACTTTTTAGAAGAGCAACAGTCAGGGGACAAAAAGTCCCTCCTCTTTAATGGGAGAGGTTCCCTTATTCTGAAACGAACTTATTTACAAATACACAGAACATTATTTTATGGTCAAACTTGGATATTACGAAAGTGTTTTCCACAAGGATCATCGCTACGCCAGATCGAGGAAGGGGAATAAGAAGATGAGCAGAATAGCAACATTCAGAATTATAGATAGCAGAATAATTCTTCGTGTATGCGAAGCTTCAAAGGATTTAAGACAAGATCATTTGCATTAGCTGAATGGGATTAAATTTAAAGACACAAAGTTCCGTAAATAACCTTCTTCAGATTTGTTAATCAAGGACACAAAGTTCCTTCTTGGTTGTACAAGATCACTGTACTTGCAAAACTGAACAGTATGCAATCAGAGAGACTAAACGAGTTAGGAACAAAATGATCTTCACAATATTAAAGGAAAACACAGAGACAACAAGAATCAGATAGACAAAGAACGGAAAGCCCTTTTGTATTGATTTCTTTAAGATCTATTTACACTTTCAAAAAAATATCCAAGTTCTTCCTTCTTCGTAAAATGGCGTGGAAAGGCCATTATATAGATTACAAATCCGTTACTCCTCGTAACCATTTCTTTTAACTAAAGAATAGTTAAGGACCGCCAATTGCAATGCCTTAACTAATTACAAGGAATACGAAAAGAAAGGGAAGAAGAGAAAAGAAAGGAGAAGGAGACAGGTGTCCAGTTCTGAGAAGGACCCACTGTCTTCAGAAACCGCCGCTTGAGTTTTCTTCCACGTCTCAGCCACGTCTTTGCCACGAGGGACACACCAGACGTTTCATCTTGAAGATGTCAATGGATATCCTTGAAAACTGATGTAACCGACGTCTTGAAAGTTTCGTCCTTCGTAACTGCTTCTTGAAATTTGATCTTCGGATTGATAGCATCAGAGCCGCAACTTAAATTCATTTTTTTGAAAACAGCATATTCGGGTCGAGCGGGAAAAACTAAGTGTGAATGACACTTGGTACGCTTGGGACAGGTGAGACGCGAATGCGCGAAACACGCGGCTCGGCCGGTTCGGGTGAAACAGGGAGAAGACGCACAAATGTATTTGGGACAAATGGGACGAAAATGTGTGAGGTACGCGATTCGGGTGTTTCGGCCGAAATTGGAACAGCGGGCCCGTTTGGACTTGGGACATTCGGGACAAAAAGTTCCGAAGTACGCGACTCGACCGGCTCGGCCGAAATAGGGAAAGCTCGCACTTTTTTAAATGGGGCAGTTGGGACAAAATTGCGCGAAGGACGCGGTCCGGGCGAACCGGCCGAAAATGGAACAGAGAGCAATTTGGAACTCGGGACAGTTGGGACAAAATCGGGTGAATCGGCCGAAAATGGAACAACAGGTCCGTTCTAACTTGGGACATTCGGGACGAAAAGTTCCGGAGTACGCGGTTCGGCCGGTTCGGGCGAAAATGGAACGACTCGCACTTTTTACTTGGGACATTCGGGACAGGAAAGTGCGAAGTACGCGGGAAGGATGATTCGGCCGAAATGGAACAGTTTGCATTTTTGGCTTTGGGGCACTTGGGACAAAAACTTCCGACAGGCCCGAAAATGGGACAAATTCGGAGGTTTCGGCCGATCGGAGAACAGAAGACACTTTCGTGATTGGGGAGATGGGACAAAAAGTTCGACAGCCCGAAAATCACACAAAACGACCTGTAAACACGATTTTTTCGATTTCACGACTTAGGCACCTCAGAGAAAAACACTTAAGACTCAAAATTTTGAAATTTTACTCTTATCGGTCATGTGCATTAGTAAATAATCATAGCACGAGGAGTTCCGGTGAAGAATTCTCATAGTGTCGGATTGGTGATGACAAGTACTCTCTCCCCTTTTTTTTCTATTGGAACAATTAAGGTGCTCTATCTAGATGTCGCAACCAACATCACTCTGCAGATGGACCTATTTAGAACAATGGCTACAAATAATCATGGGAGCACTTGAACCATCTCATGGGAATTTCCATCACCCGCACTCTTCTACCCACTTGATAGGGAGATTTTCAATGCTTCTTTGAAGCTCCGAGATATGCTTTGGTCTTGAGTACGCTAATGCACACATATATCCCCAATGATTTCACTTAGCTCTAAAGTGTGAAAATCCCGCTCTCAATGTCAAGCTACCACTAGCTAAATCATAGTACCCAACAATATAAAAATTATTGACACTGCATCAAGTGATAAAGGTCCATTTTTGCAACACAAATTGGTAGATGAACTAGCTCGATACCAACTACTATAAATGATCACCAGAATTACCTACACACCAATTTTTTAGTGAAAATAATGTACACATCAATTGTAATTCACACATGAGTATTCATAAATAAACACCCTAGAAATAAGAGTAGTCATGAATGTGTAATTACCCTACATAGACACAACAAATTTGTATATTACCTACAAAATCAAAAAGGTGTCACAAATTTGCACAATGAAATTTAACAATAGTAACTTAAAAATCATTCCATTATTAGACATTACCACATGCCCTCTCAAATTGCATCCCGATGCTAAAAATATAAAATGGTATATTGTCATCCTTAACAGGTAAGAAGTTAAATATGATAATTTTAAACTTGTCTCCTAGATCCTCTTATAGGTGACCCAAATTTCCCAATTTCAAAGTAATATAAATATTTGAATATTTCCTTTCAACATACATGGAAACCCACAAAATGCTCTGATAATTTTTCATGCTTTAAAAAATTTCTGCTATGCAAAAACAAATATATCCAGTTCACATGAATTTACATTTTCCACATTAAAATAGAATGAACTCATATGTGGTGAGTTGGCGAGTTCATTTGTTATGGGTAAGAATATAGTTTGTTATCTATCATTTTATAGTTCAATATGTATGGATAAAATTGGTAGATTCATGTGATTTAGTCTTGACTATACCTAATTTTGGCATTGATGGTCTAAACATTCTGGATTGTGATATTTTCAAGCTATTACGGTTTCAGATGGACAATGGGCACTAGCCTAATTGTGGGCGGTTTAGTTGTCCGGCACCGACCCATGTTTATGAAATTATAAATTTTAAAATTTCCTATCACATAGTATCATTTTAACACTACGTGTTACTATCTAATCGATCAATTCGATGGAATTACATGGGAATTGATAGTTCACGATTGTGTGAAGAGTTGATAAGGTTACAAAGTATTAGTCGAGACACTAGCATTATATTGTAGAATGAGTGTTATTATCTCGATCAATCATTTGTGACTATATAATACACTTTTTTCATTTGATTAACCTATGATGATTTTTCAAGTGCGCGCGTGTGTGTGTTTTTGCAATTACATGAAGATATAACATGTTTTAGTGGGTTGATAAATAACTATTTGTGGACAAAAAGCATTCCTAGTTCGGAGGATTGATCCAGAGAATTTTTTAGGTGTTGGAGACTTTCTTAAATCTCCCAAAAATTTGACCACACCATAAATAATTTTGAAACATTTCTCGATGGAATGTAGAAATCTAGAAATGGAGTGCGGGTGCAAAAGTTATTTGAGTCAAAGATTTGGTTTGAAAATGGTCAAAGATGGTCAAGTTTCCAATTCAAACATGATACATGGTAGTTTGGAAAAAGGCGAAAAATGTTAAAGGTTTGTTTTTTAGAACCTACGGTGATTCGATGCATGAAAAATTTAGTGGGACCTGCTATTTGCTGGTCGGGGACCCTCAGCTAGGTTTGGCACACTCTTTTTTAGGAGGGGTGCCTTTGCTGCCTATTTTATTTTTGCCATTATTGTATTTTCGATATTATATGCTATATATATTTCTAACTCTCCCAATGTGGGACTATTATTTTTGGAGAGTGGGTTTGTGTATTTCATGATTGAATTATCTTGGGTGAACTATTATCTAGCTCGGTGGGGTGATTAACTCCCCACCGAGTTGATCACATTCTATCTCACAATTTTTGGGTTGAATTCCTTATATCATGGCCGAAGCTTATCTTATCACATCAGATCATGGTAACAGCTAGGCTTTATCTCCATTTAACTCAGTTGGTTTTAATCCACTCAAAACCCCACATTACTCGACGTTCTATGGCACCCCACGTCGATTCTCCAGACTCCGCAATATGAAGTGTGGCACAAATGGCCTATTGGGTAGTTTTGAATAACTCCCAATAACAATGATGTGCCTATAATAATAATAGGTAAATATTACAATAAATTACTAAAATAATATTATGACTTATCACAACAATGCAATTATGCCTTAACAAAGGTTTCCTAACTCTCCTTACTAGCTCAGCTTCTACCTCCTTTGGAGATCTAAGAATGAGCTATAATTGTGTTTGAATGGAGGGAACAAGCGACTTTTATAGCCTTTGAGCACCCAAAATATAAGGATAAATCATTTATCCTTTTGTTTTATAATCCCATATAGGGATAAACAAATTTTAGCCTTAATAAGGCTTTTGCAATTTTAAAGGGGCTAGAATCCCATATAACTCGCATCCACCATGAGCTCCCGAGTTTTAACCATATGCAGCCCTTTAAAATAGCCATTCATTTAGGCTTTGCATAGTGGGATAAATATCCCATCCTCTTTTATGTGGGATAAAAATTAGATAGCCTTTTAATAGGCTTATCCATCCACGTAGCATGGCCCTCCTCCATTTTTATTGCTTGGAATAACAATCTCTCTATGTGGACTCATTTAATCTTAAAAAAATGATTCTAAAACCTTTTTCATGTGGGTAAACTTAAACCCACTTTTTAATGCCATGTCCAAAAATACATCCACCTGATCACATGAAAATTTTCCATGTGTCAAGTGTAGTTGTGCCACATGTGACCATGTCATTTGTGCATCTGGTGCATCCTTTGGTTGTTGACTCCGTTGACCACCAATTGACATAACTTTCATTGGTCATAGCTTTCACATAGGAACTCAGATTTGGTCTGGTCAAAATGTGTCAATGAGGTCTTTCCAAGCTCTACAAAACGTTACTTATGTTAGATTATTTCAATAACATCAATTTTCCCATTGACCAAAATTGACAAAATGTTGACCACACTTTGACCGGCTACACCTGGGAGCATATGATGTCCGATTTACAAGTTCAAATATGTGTTGGAAAGCTATCATAAATATCTTCTATACTGAATATGTTCTAGAAAATTATTGAAAGATCTAAAGGTCCAAAATTTACTTTGGATCATTTATGAAAGAATTATTCACACTAGAAACACTAACTAATTTTGAATGTTCAAATATTTCCTTTAACCTTTTACATTTTTAAAGCACATCATTTTGTAATAATGCATCATATAATGGATATTTTGATGATCCAAAATGATACAAAAATATCGATAGTCATAAATTATAGGTTCTTCAAGCTTCTTCAGACACAAAGATAATTAAGTGATAGTATAGTTTGCTCCATGTTCAAAAATGGAAGGTCAAAATGGCTGAAATCTCCTATCATGTATCCATGTGTGAGCATACTAGTCAAAGTAATTGGTAGGTTCATAAGATTACTTATTGAATTTGGTTTTTTTACCCATCCTTGGTATGAAAGTTTAAATTTTATCCATTTTATCATGCATAATGCTCAAGAATCCATGAGGTTGTTCTTCTGACTGCAATATGTGGGAATAATAAGCTGCACGAAAACTTTGTATATATTCATTGTGCCATGTTTGTTCCTCCTCAATATTTGTGAGCACTTCTGGGCATGTGATGGATCTACGCTTGTTGAAAATATCTGTGCACTCATCACACTTGGAAAATAAATTATTTTTTACAATGGAAACATGTGGAAAAATTTTGTTCATTATGTTTTTGAAGCTTGACTATGACACCTGAGGAAGTTTCAAGAATTCAAGCTCCTCATTGCATTATTTTTGCAATATATTTTGGTATAGAATGAAGGAAGAAACCTTTTGGGAAATTTTACTCCATCCTGTCCTATAGACCAAGTTAGATGTGGAGAGATATCTGAATTTATCTCAATAATTCTTGATAAGCAAGAAATTTTTGTGGAAATGTTTAACCTTTGTTTCTTCCAAGTGTTTCCTTTCATTCAAGACTTTTTCCTATTATCCATTAAAAATTATGTTTATCAGAAGGAACTCCTTAGGTACCCATATACTTTTTTCCTTGCATTCTATACAAACATCCATCCCATCAAATATCATTTTATGTATCTCCATAGTTTTCTTACTAACATTGAAGATGACATTTGTTTTTAATGTATGAAACATAATTTTTTTCTCACAACTTCATTCAAGGCTCTAGTTGTGTGCCACATATTTTGAATTCTAATCTGAAGAAAGAGGTAATTTTTGGAGAAAATTATATTTGCAAAAATAAACTCGCATTTTCCACTTCTAAAAGTATTGACCATTTTCTATCCTCATTAGAATTTTAATTTTATGGATTGGCTTGAGGGGTATCCAACTTTAGATGTTTTGTAGCATTATAAGATCTTTTTATCACTCTGTTGGATTGAGTATGGTTAGTGCATCATATGAAATTTGATAAATAAAATCAGGTTATTGCTCTTCTAATGCATCCCACATGATGACCTCAACCTAATTTGGGACTTCTTTGAATCTAGTATCCATCCGAGAATCATTTATGTCATCTAATTATCTAGCGAGAATTATGAGGCTAGAATATGTTTGATTAATGCATAATATATGATCTCATCTTACTCTCCTTTTGATTAAGTTTGATTACATTGTGTGACTTTTAGTTGATCTGATATGAGTTAGGATGTAACTATCTTTCTTTTGATTGATTGTGATTCTAATGTTAAAAGATCTGAAATTCTTGACGTAATGTGTGTTTAAATTCAGTTTTGTAATAAAGCAGGTCTAATCAGATTAAGGAAATTAAGCAGTGGCATTCAATATGTTTTTGATAGCGTTTGTTCCTACACAACTTAGTTCTTGAACTTCCAAGCTAGTTCTGGAACTCCATCACATAGTCATCATTTAGTTTCAGAACTTTCGGACTTAGTTCCGAAACTCCAAAGTATTTAGTTCCAAAATTTTTGGACTTAGTTCCGAACTCCGGGATAGCTCCAGGAACTCTCATAGGTTTTGGTTATGGAACTTCTTTAAAGTTCGAACTGATGGGAGTTATCTATTTTAAACCACATATAGATATTTTACATCTATGACCCTTTCAATCAGGAAGGATGAGAATATTTTTGAACGCAGATCTAGGGATATTTATCCTACAACTATCTGATCAACCGTAATCTGACTCAGCATCTATTCTAGGCATGATTTTATTTCATCAGAATCATTGAGACAAATGTGATTATAAAATGTATATAAAATTAGACCTGTAGTAGATAGAAATTATTATTAGAGATATAGAATGAGATAGAAATAGAACAAAGAAAAGAAATAGACTAAATACTTAGATCCAATACGTTTTGTAATACTGAATATTTTACCAATAAAATAGCCATTCCTATTTGAGATAATTTTTAGTTGTTAAATCCTGATTTGAGGAGGAGAAAGGGCCCACTCCCCTAAGGACCAGGATATTCATTTATTTGGTATTTATATTTCTTCAATAAATAGCTAAGATCTATTAATTCTATATTTGTTTTAAATCCTTCTAGTTAAGCTCATTGTATACTTGTTCTCGTAGGTGTTTAGATAAATTCTTATATTTCTTGCAATTATTTTCAAGCATTCTAAATTGAGTGTGTTTATTTCAAAAGCAAGTGTGTTTACTTTGAAGCAAGTGTGTTTATTTCTCAGCAAGAAGTGTGTTTCCATTTCGCACGGTGTGTTTCCTTTCAACAAAGCTTTCAGTGTGTTTACTTTCAGCAAGTTTTCATAGTTTGATTTGAATAATTTTTTTCTAATAATTCCTTAAGACATTAAAAAGATCCCCCAAAAAATATAAAAAATAAGTACAATCAACTACTAGATTGATTAAAGTACTCTTATTGCATATAGCTTTAGATACACACCCCTGTTTGATATGACATCAACAAGAAGTTGATTAAATGAATGGAATGATGACACCCATCTTTTTGGTGCTATTTCTAGGGAACACTAGTTGGAACTTTGTAATTAAGTGTTAGTAAGAGAAACAAAACATACATCTAGTAGTTGAAAGATCTTCCCTACTATATCACAAAATATATGAGTAGACCAAGAGAATCACAAGGTAGATTCCTCCAAAAAAATCTTCACAAGAATTCATAACATCCTCTACTCAAAGTAAGGAAATCAATCAAGAATTGGAGGCATCATCATCCCCTTTCAGACAAGAAACATAATTGCCATTTTTGGAATTCTTAGATCACCACCGAAGGAGTGGAACTTTTAGGAGAAGGCTTACTACCCAATATCCATTTAGGTGAGTTTTTATTCTCAATTGAGTAATCAACCTCCTACTCCTAATTTTTCACCTTCCCCAAGGCATATTGCTTACCATATTGATTGGAAGAAAATTTCAGAAAATATTTTTAAAATGGCACGAGAAGCTGAGAGAGAACCTGATAGGAATTTTACCTATCCAATCCAATTGGGATATGATGACACATCAATGAAAAATATCTCACCTGCACATTTACCCACCTTTAGAGGGATGTCATCTGAAGATCCTGACCAATTTTTGTTTGAATTCAAGGTACTATGTCAGACCTATGATTATAAAATAGATAATCAAAAAATCAAGCTATTTCCATCCACTTTGAAGGATGTAGCAATGAGGTGGTTCATGGGATTACCATCCAACTCTATTAGCACTTGGGCACAAATGGAGACTACCTTCCTAGATAAATACTAGGATTATTGTAGAGGGAGAAATAGGAAGGAAGAATTCTTCAAAATCAAGCAGGAGGATGATGAAAACATAGAAGACTATTTAGATAGATTCCTCTTTATTAGCAAAAGATGTGGATTTGTGCTTACAGAGGAGTTAAGTAAAAAAAAATTTTAAAGATTTGGATGACAAATCTAGAGAAGCCCTTAACTTGATAGGAGGTGGATACATTGATCAGATAAGAATGAATGGAATTAAAGAGATTTGTAGAAGTTATTCCAGAATGAGAGGTGGACCTAGAAAAGGAAAATCAGTGAAAAGTCTGAATCCAAATATGAACAAACTAATGGATGAGTTAACAAACTTTAAAATAGACATTTTAGTGCAATTAACCTCTACTATGGATGGATTACAAGCTAAAGCAAATTCCAAAACTGAACCATTGGCTATGTATTGTCCTAGATGAAGGAAGAAGCATGCATTAAGAGACCATCCTTTGGATAAAACATAAATGTGTCTTATCTATGAATCTAAAGAACATGATACTGATGTTATTTCTTTACTTCTTGTTATTATTAAAAATAACTTAAACAAACTAGTGCCTCATCTACAACAAAAGAATTGAATTTTGTTTAGAGACAACCTAACCAAGGGTAGTTTATGCCAAGATCAGTTCCTAATCCATGGACAATGCCATGGGCTGCTTAGGTAATACCAAAAATTGGGGACAACCACCTTGGGTACCTCAACCAACTTGGAACCCTCAAGATTGGGCAAATCAAGCTTGGTATGCTCAGGGACATCAACAACCATGGGCTAGTCAAGGAAATCCTTATGCTTGGTCACAACCTAGATGGAACCCTAATAATTATTCCCAAGGAAGAACATATCCAAATCAAAATCAATAGGCCATCATGGGATCCCCTACATAGTAATTCACAAAATGAGAATGTAGTCCAAACACAAATGCCAACACAACCAGTAGCAAATCCAAGAAACAAATAAATAACTCCTGTTTATGGAACAGAACCAAAAAAATTAGTTGATTTACATGCTATGGATTATAAGGATATTCAAACTAGATCTAGGAAAATCATTAACAGTCCACCCCTTATAATCACTGAAATGATAGAAGAAAATGAAATCCCTAGTACTGTTGTTCCAAAAGAGGATATAGAAAGAAAAGAAAAGGAGCTAGATAACAACACTATTGAGACTCCATTTCTAGATAGATTCAAAGAAGCTATAGAAATCAAAGAGTCTAAATTGGTACATGAACTAAGGAAATTGAATATTGAAATACCATTGTTACAAGAAATTAAAGATATTCCAGAATTGAACAAATTAATCAAAATATTATGCATGAAAAATCCTAGAAGGAAGAAACAAGTACCCCAAGACTATCAAAGTAGATGGGAAACTTGTTGATTTATTAGCAAGAAAACTTTTACTTCCCAAATATGGAGATCCTAGAAGTCCTATTATTTTTGTCTCTATAGGAAATAAGGATGTACATAATGTTTTGATAGATTTGGGAGCTGCTATCAATGTAATGACAGTGGATACTCTGAAAACATTACCATTAATGGGTATACAACCTACTAATACCATATTGTAGATGGAAGATCAGTCTGTAGCAAAACCATAAGGAATTATTGAAGACATGTCAGTTATGGTGGAGTCATGGGAATATCTAGTTGACTTCCTTATACTGCAGCCAAAAGGTAAAACATTGGGTTATCCCATTATTTTGGGTAGACCATGGTTAGCTACAGTTGCTACTTTGATAGATTGCAGGTCAGGTGATATGACAATCTCAAATGGTAAGAACTCTAAAAAAATTTCCTTATATCCTACTACACAACCTTTTACTGACAATCATGAACAATTGTGGGTTGATTCTCCTGAAACTAATAAGCAAAATTTATCTTCTTTGGCTATGATCACATTGCTAGGATCATGTAAGAGAAGTAGAAGAGATGATTAATCCACCATTGGATGAGAACCTGTTGTCTTTGGAGCAATCAAAAATAGTTTTGAAACCCATGAACTTAGTTCTAAAACCCCGTGAACTTAGTTTTGGAACCCGTAAAATTAGTTGGAACTGCGGCTATAGTTCTAGAACCACCACATTTAGTTTCGAACCATGACAACAATAGTTCTCTTTGATTGAAAATGATTTCACTCCAGAGGAACGATATTTCTCGTGGGGAGAGGATGAATCAAGTAGCTTCAGTTTCAAGTACATCAGGAAGTGGTGAAGAATTTCTAGAAAGTAGCAGTGATGAGGAATTTGGCCTACAAAGAGATAAGTATCATAATTCTCATTACTGTCCTTTTTCCAGTATTCTGTCTCAAGGAAATTTTGGAGATGTTGCTACATACCATATGCTGTTACCACATGCATGTCCATTAAATAATTTAATGAAACCCTTTCCACAAATCAGTTCATCACATATTGGAACCAAGCATGTTGAAATTCAACCAAGTAAAACTTTAAACATTAACAATTGGTTGAAGGAGGATGAAGAAGCTAAATTGTTTGATGTTCTAAAAAATCATACTAAAGCTTTTGCTTGGGATTACAAATATATGAAGGGGATTCATCCAAGTATCTACACTCATCACATCTATACTGAAAACATTAAACTAGTTAGGCAACCTCAAAGAAGGATTAACCCAGCTTTAAGGGATATAGTCAAACAAGAAATTGAAAAACTATTACAAGTAGGTTTCATCTACCCTATCTCAGATAGCCAGTGGGTATATCCTCTTGTAATTGTTCCCAAAAAGAATGGAAAATGGAGAATATGTGTTGACTATAGGGAACTAAACAAAGCCACAATGAGAGATTATTTTCCCTTACCATTCATAGATCAAGTCCTAGATAACCTTTCAAGTAAACAATACTTTTCTTTCTTGGATGGCTTTAGTGGGTACAATCAGATCAGAGTTACTACTGAAGATCAGGAAAAAACTACATTTACATGTCCATGGGGAACCTTTTCTATAGGGTGTTACCATTTGGTTTATGCAATGCTCCTGCAACTTTCTAGAGAGTTGTACTTGCAATCTTTGTTGATCTAACAAATGATTGTGTTGAAGTATATATGGATGACTTCACTGTACATGGAGATACATTTGAAGATGCTTTGAGAAATCTGGACAGAGTGTTAACAAGATGTGAACAACACAACCTGTCTCTTAGTGATGAAAAATGTTTGATGATGGTGGATGAGGGAATTATATTAGGACACCATATTTAAAAAAAAGGAATTGTGGATCAAAACAAAATTAGGATCATTTCAGATTTACCTATTCCTCATACCCCCATAGATATCAAATCATTTCTAGGGCATGCTAGGTACTATAGGTGATTTATAAAAGATTTCAGTAAAATTGCTACCCCCATGTTTAATTTGCTAACCAAGGACTGTGAATTTATTTGGGATGAAAAGTGTCAAGCATGATTTTGAAGAAATTAAAGACAAATTAATCAGTGCCCCAATATTGAGAGGTCCTAATTGGGAAAATCCATTTCATATCCAAACAGATGCCTCAAATTATTCCATTGGTGCAGTATTGGGACAGAAAGATGAGGAAGGAAAGATGTATGCCATTTACTATCTTAGCAAGAATCTTACTCCCATTGAAAATAATTACACCACCACTGAAAAGGAATTTCTTGTTGTAATTTATGCAATCAATAAATTCAGACATTACATTATAGGGTACAAGATATTTGTACACACAAATCATTCAACAATTAAGTATTTAATGAACAAACTAGTGGTTGGAGGAAGATTCATTAGATGGTTATTACTTTTGCAAGAATTTGATATTACCATTGTGGACAATCCAGGTAAATCTAATGTGGTAGCTGATTTTTTGTCAAGACTAACCACCACAGGGGAGCAAGATCAGTCAAGGATAACTTTCAGATGAACAACTGTTTGCAATCTCAACAAGTACACCATGGTTTGCTGATATGGAAAATTATCTTGCAACAGGGAAGTTCCCTCCTTCTTTCACTAAGAAACAAATAAAGAAGTTAATTAAAACTAGTGCACAATTCAAATGGTTAAATGGAATGCTATTTAAGTGTGGTCCTGATTTTGTCTTGCGTAGGTGTGTAAGAGAGGATGAAATATTTGACATCCTCAGAGCATGTCATGATGAACCAAGTGGAGGACACTATTCAATAAAAAGAACAACTCATAAGATACTTGGCACTAGTTATTATTGGCCATCTCTGTACAAGGATGTGAAAAGATATATCAAGAGGTGTGATCCTTGTCAAAGGATGGGACAACCAACTTTCACCAATGAAATGCCTCTTCAGCCTCAAGTTGTGGTTGAACCATTTGAGAGATGGGGATTGGATTTTTTTGTCCCTTTAATCCTCCTTCACAAGGGAAGGAATATATTCTTGTATGTACTGACTATGTGAAAAATGGGCAAAAGTGCAGCATTGACAAATGCCACTGAGGAAGAAGTTGTTGATTTCCTTTGGAACAAAATTATGATAAAGTTTGGAGCACCAAGGAGCATAGTTTCAGATCAGGGACCACAATTCATGTCTAATATGATCCAAGATTTCACAAGGTATTACCAAATCAATCATAGGAAGTCATCTCCTTACCATCCATAGTCAAATGGACAAGCTAAAGTAAAAAACAGAGAATTGGAGAACATCCTTACCAAAAAATGGTTGAAGCTGGGAGAAAAGATTGGGTAAAGAGACTACTGAAGCTGTCTAGGCTTATAATACAACTTGGAAAACTACAACAGGGTTTTCACCATATGAATTAGTCTATGGGAAAAAGCCCTTGTTGCCTATAGAATTTGAACTTCAGACATTGAGGACAATAGTGAAGGTGGGAATTGAGTTGAATGCAGCTCAAAAAGAAAGAATCCTTCAACTCAATGAGTTGGATGAATTAAGGTTGGAAGCACTTCAATAGATAGAGATGATTCAAGAGCAAAGGAAGCAATGGCATGACATACATATCAAGAAAAGACAATTCAAAGTAGGAGACTAGGCATTGCTATTTGATTCTAAGTACCAATAGTTCAAGGGAAAATTGAGAACTAGATGGTTGGGACCCTATCAGATTGAACAAATATTTGACAATGGTTCTATTCAGTTACTTCCCATTGATGGCAGCAGTAGAACACTCTTGGTCAATGGACATAGGCTGAAACTCTATAGGAAGCCTCCCACTAAGGATGAATTTTTGAGGAAGATTGAAGTAGATAAAGAATTTGATCATATGGAAGAACCCAGTTCTTCCAAAATGATCAAATAACCAGATGATAGATCTAGAATAAAGGGAAGAAGATGAAAACCAAAAAATGGCATTTTCTTCCCCAAAAATAAATATATATATATATATAAAATAAAATTCTCTCAAAGGTCAATTGAAAACCAGCAAATGGCGGTTGACCTCTTTTTGGCTAGTTCAAATAAAGGAATTCTTTTGAATTCCAATTATCTTATCTAATCATGTTTTGTTCCACTTGTAGGAATGACGAGTCATCATAGCAAAAGGATTACATCATCAAGGATGGTAATTATGTCTTTTAACTCATTTAGGGTTGATTAAATGTTTACATGTGTGATGTGACTTAATTTAAAAGTAGGTATGATGAGTCATCTATTTATACATTATGATTACAAGTGTGTAATCATGAAATTGATTTGGATGGAATAAGTGGTGGCATGGTTATCATTAGTAATCATTATTGCAAAAATCAAGTGAAATAAGTTGCAGAGATATTTTGAGGAAGGAGCAAGTGAATTGAGTTTGTATTCCACAACAAAGAATAGAGAATTTAGAAGTTCCACAGCCTAATAACTGAGGTTCCGCTAACTAAAAATAGAGGTTCCATAGCCAAGTCGTTAGTTCCGTAGCTAAGAAAAAGGGCCTACAACCAATTCACACAAAATCAAAAGAGATAGAACTCAAGCCAATATGGGGATTAAGAAGAAATCTGAACCAGAGGATGATTCCCACTGACTCGTAGACAAAGAAGTGGCATCCATATTTGAGCATGTAGGATGGCTTGAATTCTGAAGAAATTTTCAAGGCATAATGATGAATTGGTAAGAGAATTCATCATAAACCTAGAACAATCCAGAACAAAGGTGAGAAATGTATTTATTCCTTTTTCTGTAAATACTGTAAGTAATGTGTCTGGAGTGCCCATTGTGCATGTCCCACAACCTGCCAAGGGGACTTTGAAAGAACTAGTTGAAGTCTTATTGCAAGAAGAAGAAACTGAACCCCAGACATCTATAATACAAAGAAAATCATAAAAGGGGTTAGAAGGGCTAGTTTTCCCAAACCCTTTGATAGGGTAGCATTTTGGATAGTAAAATATTTAACCTGTGATGGTCAGTTTGGGTCTGTGGGAAAAGAAGTCTTAAAAATGCTCATATATCTAAAGTATGGAGCCACCAAACCTGAATACATAATAAACCTCCAGGTTT
The DNA here is from genome assembly GCA_018340775.1 of Taxus wallichiana var. yunnanensis. Lineage (NCBI taxonomy): Eukaryota > Viridiplantae > Streptophyta > Pinopsida > Cupressales > Taxaceae > Taxus > Taxus wallichiana. The sequence continues at coordinate 462,527,066 of CM031239.1, forward strand.
TTTTTGATTCCATTCAGACCATGGCTCAGAGGTATTCCTGGGGTGTTGGGACAATTAGGCATCATGGTCTAATTCATTTGATATGCCAACACCATTTCCTGTCAAAGAAGAATGGAGAAGAAATTTGGGACAAGTTTCTTGGCAAGTTCAAGAAAAACCCTAATATTATCAGAAGGACAATTCCAGCCCCATTCTCTCCTTCAGCTAATCTAGAAATTGATGCCCCTGTAGAAGGACAAAGGGAAATGGAAAGAGAAAACATACCAAAAAAAGAAGGTCGGTGAGAAAGATAAAAACAACAGAGCCTTCTGTACCTATGAAGGAAATTCCTTCTTCTATAACAACTTTAGGGAGCCAATATCTATCTCTGATGGTGATAGCTCACCCACACAAGAGCAAGAAAGAATAGTAAGAAGAATCTCTAGAAGGAAATTCACTATTGGGCATGTTGAACTTCCCCATAATAAAAAATTCATAAGAGGTCAAGGGAAACCCAGAAGGAAGGAGTGAGCAGGAAAGGATGGAAGAAGAAGCTGCTAACATTTTGGGCAGCATGGCCATGACTCCACCTGAGCCAAGTCAATTTGAAATGGACAGAGGAGAGAGAGAGATTTGAAGAGCAAGATTTTTAGGAATTGGCTGAACCATCAGCAGTGCCACATGAAGAAGAAGAGTTGGCATCCAAGATAAGAAAAGGAAAATTTCCTTTGATAGAGGAAGAATGCCCAACTCCTCAAATAATTTTAGAGGAAGAAGAAAGACAACAAGTTAAATAAGATTTGTTCTTGTCTAGAGCAGAGCTCATTATCAGAGAAAAAGATGAGGAATTGGATTTCCTCAAACTTAAATTGGAACAAAGGGAAACATCTCATTGATGAGCTAACAACTCAGCTTGTAGCCAAGACTGAGGAATTATCAACAACCAAGAAACAAAGCTGATAGAAAAAGAGGAAGAATTCTAGACTTCTAGAAAATAGAGTGTTGTGTCCACAACCTCTCTACATAGACTGAGTTGACCTATTTTCCACTCAAACAACTATGGGATGATATTTAGAGAGCTCAGAGAAGCCAAAACATCAAATGAAGAATTAAAGACCAAGATGGAGGAAGAGATGAAGGCAAGAAAAGAATGGGAAGAAAAAATTTATAAGGAGGAAGGAAATAAATATAAATGTCTTGCCAAAATTCATATGGTCTATATTATGAGTGAGAAATTGCTTTCCTACAGGAGGCCTTCTCCTGCATATAGTGTGTTTTTGGAAGAGCAGTTCATTCACTGACAAAGCTGTCAAGAATTGCATGTGGGCTTCCACATGAACTAAAAGATGAATCTGAATTCATGGAAGCTTACTCTCTATCTAGCCTTGAGTAGAAAAAAATTTCCGTGTGAATTTTATCTTTGCAATTATATGCTAGAGAAAACACATGATTTATGATCAACTTGTATGTAGGGGAGAGCTAGCTCAATGCATTTGTCTCTATTTTGCAAAACCAAATTACATGGAAGGAAAGGGAATCTGAATTTTTATTGAAAGCCAAGCTCAACAAGCCTCTGTATGAGAGCTCACTATGGTAAACCTTCTACCTTCCTCACACATTTTAGAACTCATGCCTTTGATAGGAGATTCAAGACACATTACCCTGCCATTCTGCAAAAGAGTATTGATGCCTTCACCTCCTATGAGGAGGAAAAATTTGAAGATATTTATGAAGGATGCTCAAAGAGGTGGGAACTCCTTATTGTTTCTTTGAAAAGAAGGGAAGTAATTTCCCCAACAAATCTGATCTGGAGTTTAGAAAGGGCAAAAGCATTATGCACAATAATTCCCCAAGTCAATGAAACCTATGGGAAAATATGGATGGGAATGCGAACAAGGCCCCCTCTACTTCTCACCCCCATGTCTCCTTGGAAAAATAGAGAACCTCAAGACCCTACTGAATTTGAAAAGTGGGAGAGGAAAATAGAAGAAGGAGTAGGTACAAGTACATCCAAGCTTAAGCATTGGGAAATCTAGTTTCAACCATTTGATCTAAGCAATCAAATGGAATGTAGAACATATGATCCCACTTTTGAAGAATGAAGTTTGTAAAGGGACTTACAAACAAGTAAGTTTGGGGGAAATGATGAGGCCAAAATATGTCCGATTAATGTATAATATATGATCTCATCTTACTCTCCTTTTGATTAAGTTTGATTGCATTGTGTGACTTTTAGTTGATCTGATATGAGTTAGGATGTAATTGTTTTCTTTTGATTGATTGTGATTCTAATGTTAAAAGCTCTAAAATTCCTGACAAGTGTGTGTTTGAATTTAGTTTTGTAATAAAGCAGGTCTAATCATTCGAGGAAATGAAGCAAGAAGTGGTGTTTAGTATGTTTTTGATAACATTTGTTCCTACACAGCTTAGTTCGGAACTTCCAAGCTAGTTCCAAAACTCCATCACACAATCATCATTTAGTTTTGGAACTTTGGACTTAGTTCCAAAACTCCAGTATTTAGTTCCATAATTTTTGGACTTAGTTCTGGAACTCCTGGGGATAGCTCCAAACTCTCACATGGTTTTGATCCTTAATAATTTCCTATGGTTTTGGAACTTCTCCAAAGTTTCGAACCGATGGGAGTTATCTATTTTAAACCACATCTAGAGATTTTGCATCTACGAACCTTTTCAATCAGTGAAGGATGAGAAGATTTCTAAATGCAGATCCAAGGAGAGTTATCCTATAGCTATCTGATCAACCACAATCCGACTCAACATCTATTATGGGCATGATTCGATTTCATCATAATCATTGAGACAACTATGATTGTAAAATGTATATAAAATCAGACCTGTAGTAGATAGAAATTATTATTAGAGATATAAATGAGATAGAAATAGAACAGAGAAGAGAAATAGACTAAGTACTCAGATCTAGTACATTTTGTAATTCTGAATGTTTTATCAATAAAATAGCCATTCCTATTTGAGAGAATTTTGAGTTGTTAAATCCTGATTCGAGGAGGAGCAAGGGCCCACTCCCCCAAGGACCAGGATATTCATTTATTTGGTATTTATATTTCTTCAACAAATAGCTTAGATCTGTTAATTTTGTATTGTTTTAAATCCTTCTAGTTAAACTCTGTTGTATACTTGTTCCCAGTGTTTAGATAGATTCTTATATTTCTTGTAATTGTTTTCAAGCATTCTAAATTGAGTGTGTTTATTTCCAAAAGTAAGTGTGTTTACTTTCAGAAGCAAGTGTGTTTATTTTCTAGTAGTAAGTGTGTTTCCATTCTACATGGTGTGTTTCCTTTCAGCAAAGCTTTCAGTGTGTTTACTTTCAAGCAAGTTTTCATAGTTTGATTTGAATAAGGTTTTACCAAGAAGTCCTTAAGACATTAAAGAGATCCCTAGAAAATATAAAAAAATAAATCAACTACTAGATCGGTTCAACTACTAGATATAGTTAAAGTACTCAACAAGAAGTTGATTTGAATTGCATATAGCTTTAGATACACATCCCCTGCAAGGAGTTTGATATGACATCAACAAGAAGTTTAATTTTGTAATAGATCCCTTGAACTTCAAATTGTGTTGATCACTGTGTACAAGGTGTAGACCATCTAGTTGAGAAATCCCTTTCTTAATCATAAGGTAACTTCTTGTTTTATTGAAAATCAAATGTTTTATTGGCCAGGACAATTGATTTATTAGGTTATAGTAAGCCCGAGCATTACGAACACATATTTACCACATTCTCTATCCATACACCAAACTTAAAAGCAACCAACCTCTCTCCATGAATTTCATGAACTTATAGCACATGAGTTATATAACCCATGCTTATGTCATAATCTTTGATACAAGATTTGTGTTTGATTATGACATTATATGTGACAAAATCTTTTTTATCTTTAGGACTTGTATTGATGGTGCTTTCAATGTCATCACTACAATCTCTCAAAATCTCTACATTGTAATCCTATGAACCAATACAAATGTTTTCACTTCCAAAATTGGGGGAATGGATGAATCTGCATGCTTTGAAAATTCACTCTCTTCCCAAGAAATGTAGTATCCTTTATTCCCAACATCTACCAAGGTTTCAAATTCATCAACTGAGAAAGGAAATTTTACTCTCCCATCCAATACTATGTTAACACTGACAACAAAAAAATCCTCTTCCCACATCTTTGCAATGTAGTTTCTTCCTACTTGGATATACTCTTCCCTCTACAACTTTGGTTCCTTTCGAAAATAATTCCACATGATCATCCTCTACAAATGCAAAATCCCTCTCTGTATGAACAACATAAAATACAAAGTTTTTGAGATGATGGAAAATATATTAAACCATTGCATAAAATAATTTAAAAATTATCATGTATGTACAACAATAAGTATATTGAATACACATATCACATGAGTTGTGAACTTCTATAATTCAATAAGGTTTGGAAATACTTCAAAATTATACATATAATAAAAATTGACATGAATATATTTATAACATGAGTTTCAACTATGATTGAACTTGACTCACTCGAATTTAATTGATGAGAAATAAATATGTGAGGTTGAATTTAAATGATGAGAAATAAATAAATAGAGGTTAAATAGAAGTTAATTAGAAACTTGATTGCCAACCGCTTCATCCAAATATCTTCATCATATTAACATAGCATATATTACTTTTATAATAATTCCTATATTCACTAACTATGAGAATGCGAATTTGTCCATTTTAAACATTTTCATAAAAGGATCTAATTCTCATTCATTATTTATGTTTCATGTAGGAGAATTTTTCTTTCTTTCTATATTTAGTTTATGATGATGGACATATGCCCATTCTCATCACCATAATAAAAATATTTGTTTGTATGAGAAATGGCATATCCCCATTCTCATCACAATGATAAAAATATTTGTTTGTATGAGAAATGGCATATCCCCATTCTCATCACAATAATAAAATTCTTTGTTTGTATGAGAATGGGCATATGCCTATTTTAACCCTTCTAACTTATTGAAGAAATATTGAACTTAATCATTTTAATATAACTATAAAGGATATGAGATTGGGAAACTATCCATTTCAGAACAAATTAATTATTACCTCTATTTTTATTCTATGATTCTTATATGAGAATGGGCATATTCCCATTCAATAAAACATAAAAATGTTTTTTTGTATGAGAATGGACATATGCCCATTTTGTCTATGTGTATTACCTCAAGATAATACCTCTATTTTTCTTCTATGATTCTTATATGAGAATGGACATATTCCCATTCAATATAAAATTAAAATGTTTATTTGTACGAGAATGGACATATGCCCATTCTGTCTATGTGTATTACCTCAAGATAATAATTTTTTTCTCAAAAAGGAATACAAACTAATTTCTCTAAATGTTCTTCCAAGGTACTATCTAATTATTTAGAACATACAATATTAACCTTTGATGTGATTACTATAAGTTATATAGTTTTTATCAATTTTACAACCATACTATAGTATCACGTTGGTTTTAACACAAAAACATATGGGAGATGTAATTATTATCACATTCAATATATTTATAATGAAACTTGATAAATATCTAAGATACCTATCGAAATATATTAAAAAATACAACTCAAGGTTAAATGTGACAAAAAATCTAAATAAGCAAAAAACTTAGATATCATAAAATATGGTATTGGTACCAAATAATAGGATTTTCCTTTTTCATCAATGAAGAAATAATAATATATGTTTTGGATCAATTTGCCACATCCCCTCTTTCTATTTAAGTTGACATTCCCATGTAGAGTTCAAGGAGTGGTTGAAGCAAGTAAATGATTCAACATTTGAGTGATTTCATGAAATCCATGTGTCATATATAATTTCCCTAACTCTCCCCTCTCTAGTATAAATTAGTATCAATTAATTTCAAATGTGAAAAATAACCTAAAACATGGCTTTGAAAATGTTTAAAAATTATATTTTATTTTAAGACATTCCCATGTAGAGTTAAGGGAGTGGTTGAAGAAAATAAACAATTCAACATTTGAGTGATTTCGTGAAAACCATGCGTCATATATAGTTTCCTTGACTATCCCCTCTCTAGTATAAATTAGTATGAATTAATTTCAAATGTAAAAATAACCTAAAACATGGCTATGACAATGTTTAAAAATTATATTTTATTTTAAATGTAAATAACATAAATCATGACAATGATAAAATTTAAAATTTATATTTTATTTTATATGCAATAAACCTAAAACATGGCTATGATTTTTTTGAAAATTTAAATTTTATTTTAAGTGCAATTATTAAACCTAAATCATGGCTACCATATTTTTTAATATTTATATTGTTTTTGACCATGGAATAATGAGACCATTAATTTGCAAATAAATTGTTTTCCACCATTAATTTTTTATTAATTGAAGGTACTTGTTTTTAATTAATTAAAGGTACTTGTTTGTCAAACACGTCTTCGACCACCCATTAGAGGGAAATTGGAAAAAATAATGGCAATTAATTCACACCACTCCATGGCAATGTAGAGAGAATGATGACGGTTTCTGCTTTAGATGATGAGATAGGTCTTGGGAATTGCAAGGTTTACCGTGGGTTGGTGAAGCTATCTCTTTCTTGTTCATCCTTTCTGCTTTCTTTTTCATCCAGTTTCCACTTTTTTGTTTTTCCTTCCACTTTGGGCTTCCCATTTCGTTAGACCATTTTTTCCTGTGAAGCAGAAGATTTGAAGAATATTTCGAGATATTGTTCATCCTCTCCACTAAAATTTTATTGACCCTTACCGCTTTGGGCTCCCTAAGTTTCTTAAGATTGTTTCATCATGTGATGCACAAGATTTGAAGAAAATTTGAGGCATGAATTATTCTAACTCTTCTCTGTTGAATTATTATGAGATGATTGGTATCATTTGGTTTTCTTTCCCTTATATTTAATTTTGGGTTTAAAGATAATGCCCTTTTTTTGATCTTCTGTATTTTTTGATCTAGGTATTAAGAATATCACTTCAATGTTTCAAAAGACATACATATAGTTGTTCACCAAATCATAGTTTCTAATATGGGGAGTTATCTATTAAGATTTTACCAAACTACCGAGAAGTCTTACTACCTGGGTGCCATTTCTTTTATTCGAGCTTTACAGAAAGTTCTACAGACGAGAATGATTCATTATTAGAATAAGAATTTAATTTTTTATAGTGAAGAAAATTTTTACTTCTTTTTTAAATTGAAGGTATGTTTCGAGATACTTCTAACTCTTATTTGTTGATTTATTATGAGATGAAGAATATCATCCCGATTTCTTTCTCTTGTATTTTGATTTGGGTATAAAGATAATTTTAAATGTTTGATCTTTTTACTATTCATACGTGTTTTAAGAATATCACTTCAATATTTTAAAAGACTTGCATAATATTATCCTCCATAGTTATAAAAGGATGCCTCTAAATATGACCATTTTTGCATGTTTGAGTCCGAACAAGATCACTCCCTTGTAAAAAAATGTTCTTGATTCTAAAAAAGCCACTTCCAATCCTTGATGCTAAGATGGGAGTTAAATTTTTGTTATTACCAAAGTATAGTGTGGGGTTACCATCTAAGAAAAATTACTTGTTTTTCGAACTAGGTGGCTTAGTTACATAGGCCAAGATGGGCGGAGCAAGTTGTGTAGGCCAAGATGAGTAGGTGAGCCAACCCACCGAGCTCATCGGGTGAGTTGAATCACTAAGATCGGAAGGTGAGCTAACTCACCGAGATCGGTACGCAAGTTAGAATTTTGAACTAGGCGGGTGAGATGATGTGCTTTGAGTTGGCGGTTGCTGTTGGCCTATTGAGTGGTTGGTCAAAATGGGTAGGTGAGATGCCCCTGCCAAGCTAAGTGGGTGAGATGGGCATGTGAGATGAATTCTAGAGATAGGATGGGGATAACTCACCGATATCGATCAGCCGAGTTGACATTCTAATCTGGGTGGGTGAGATGATCTACTGAGATGGTGGTTATGCATTCCTATTGAGTTAGATGATCGAGATGGGTGGGAGAGATAACCTTTCGAGATGAGTGGGTGAGGCACATGTGGGTACCGTGCCCCTCCTTTATGTGAGTTGTGTGAGAATACATATTCTATGATAGATACTTAAGTGTAAAAGAATGGGAAAGAACCACACCTTCATTTTGAGAACTTAGGGTGAGTTCTTATACCAATGCATTCATTCAAAAGGAAAAAGGGAAGCATTAAGTAGAATACGAGATCCGATTCATGACACAAAATAATTGTACTAGGGTTTATGTTTAAGAACAACATATATATTTTAGAACAAAATCTTATATTCATGTTAACATGCTAAATAACTAGATTACATTCATTTAAGGGCATAATGCAGAACAATATAACAATGCATATATGAGTCATGCATCAAAACTCGAACTATGCTCTTCATATTATAAGGATAAACATAGACCCATCCCTCTAAATATGCCATCACTCCTATATTTCTCCTAATCCCAACCCATAGAATCCTCCATTGTATTTCTCGCAGAGCTTCATACATTAAACACTATATGATCCCACCCTTTGATGCTACTCTATGTCTCCTTTCCACTACTATATCTCTTTTCTTCTACTCCGAGCATATCTATATATAGATATTTTCCTTCATTTCCATGCCTTCTAAGGTAATAGATTGATTTCCAAGTGTCCAAGTGGTCCTCCAATGGAGCATGCTTCCTTTGGTCGAGATCTCCACTCTTTGCAATGATGTATTTTTGGATTCTTCAATCACATGCATGGAATATTCCTTCCTTGACCATCAAGCTGCTAGGTTGACACCTTATCCACTTCGCATGCTAGATGGATCACACTTTTATTTTGTGCCACCTGAATGTTGAATATGGCTAAGTACCAAAACCTCTAGTTTGCCTTACATGCTCATCGTGTGTTCGATAAAACCCTACTAGAACCCTTCCCGTGCATCGCACTCCTATGAACCCTTCTTCAAATAGGTCCCGTGTGCCCATGAACCTAATTGTACTTATCCAATATTCTCGGGGCCCGACATCGCTCCACACTACGCTGTTCTCCATCCTCGGAAACACTTCTCTTCAATGAATAAAGAACGGTGGGCTTTAAATAGTTGGAAAAAGAATAAAGAAATGAAGAATTGGGAGAAATAATGAAAGAATGGGGAACTTGTTTATTGTTGAATGAGGAGAGGGAAATCCTTCCCTATTTCTACCTCTAGCTTCTCCCAAGTGTCAACCTCATTCTACACTTTATCGATAGAGATCACCCACTGGGTGCTCACCTCCTCAAAACTCAGTTCCTCCCCTTTAGTACTCATTGTCTCAACAATACTCTCCAGCTGCTTACTTAAATCATCAAGCACATCCATCCCACGGGTTATCTGAGGGTATAGTTCCTTTAGCTAGCTTTTGATCGAGCCTCGCAAGGTCTCGATTGCTTCTAATTTCTTCTCCACCTCGGCCAAGATTTTATCTCTCTCTACTCTATTCCCCTTATTTTTCTCTTGAAACTCCTTGAGTTCCATTTCATGGGTGGAAACCAAGATGCTTTCCACTCTATCCCTATCAGCGCAATTGTCATATGCAGCTTCAGTAACTTGCACGAAAACCTTTACCTCTACAAGGAGTTTAGTTTATTATGCAACAATCTTGATAACCTTGACTTCTCCTCCTTTTCTTGGTGCACCAAAGTGCCTCTTCTATAAATTATAAAGTGATTGGTCACATTTCCATTGTGAGGATGCGAGTCAAATCCTCCAAACATTATAAGGCTGATTCATATTTTTTCTCAAGTGGTGCTTAGTTGGGATGCTTCAAGACAATGGCATCAATAATCATCTCCACCTTCTTGGAGACTTTGCACACCTTTGATTTTTCTTCTTTCATCTCATGCCTCAACTCAACACTAATAAAATCCTCTATCTTAAGTATTTTCTCTTCTTGATGAGCTCCCCCTTTTTCTTTTCAATTCCTCCTCTAGGAATCTCACTCTATCATTCCTCCCGAATAGTCTAACGTCAACCTCAATGAAACCTTGTTGAGAGCATTGCAGACCTACTCATTTGATAGCTGTAGAGCATTTATAAGTGTATTTTCTCCCTTCTTTTTGGAATCTTTGTTAATGCTCTCGACTTACCTCAAACTCTTGTTCATGCATGTGGGACTCAAATTGAAAGATATCATCTACCTAGTTCGTCGATATGCACCTTCTTCATTGAATGAAGACATAGACAAGAGTTGTTCCATTGGTAAGGTGCTATGGAAGCGTGTGTGTAGCACATTGCTTGGATCATTAATGTAGCCCATTCCTAGCCATTTTTCTACCACTATACCCTTCCCACCGTAAGCGCATAGCCCTTGGGAAGCTTACCGCCAAATTGTGATTCCCACCCATGCTACTATATTCTTTCTCAACACTTTATTCTTCCAATTCTTTCAAAACCTCATATGCACTCGATCCAACTCCTATTCCACCAAGTCCTTAATGATTCGCAATACTTATATCTCTACAAACTTCTTCCACTTGTTCTTTAGTGAGGCTTGGGGTTCTTTAATTTTTGGTGCTTAACTCTTCACTTACCCCATTTCCTTGATCATCTTCTCCCTCTTCGTCATTCTTCTCTTCATCATCTCCTCCTCTTTAGAGTCATGCACCTCATACACTAGATGGCATTGAGCTCCTCCATCTCATCATCATCTCTTTCACCAATGTATGCTTCTAGGATTTATGTTTCCTCCGAGTCTTCCTTCTCTACTATTTTCTATTTCTTCCTTATTAGGAATTCTAGTACAAGAGATTCTTCCTTCTTTATCTCCTCAATAGGTGTCATCTTCCTTGGTGATTATTCATGTGTGAGGGCTCCTCATGCTCTAGTGCTTCTTCTTAGGTCTTCACCTTGACCGGGACTTCTTTCTACGTGTGTAAGTGTTTGGCTTAGCGCTTGCTTCCAAAGATGCCCACTGCATTGTGTTATTTGCACACTTGGTTCCTTCTTCTCTTACACCTCTTCTCTTTCCCTTTTCTTCAAGATGTCATTTTTCCTCCCCGTGAGGTCTTCTAGAATGGATAAATCGCTATTTAGATAGATTCATTTCTTAAACTTATGCCTTATGCACGAGATACACCCTTGTTGTGGTCCTTTTGGCGATCGACATTATCAACGGTTTCATCATCCGCACTTCACGGGAGACATATTTCTCCACGTATGTGCAGTTCTTAGGGTACACAATATTTTAGTGTAGCTCATGGTGGTCTTGGTCCACTTCACTAAGGTCAAACCATAGTCTTTTGGCCTCCTTGAACCGGTCGACTCTAGCTTGGAAGTATTGTGTGGTGAAGGAGAAGGGTAACTTACACCATGGACTCTTAGTCGCATCTGTTAATGTTAATCGCCAATGTAAAAATGTTGGTATACTACAAATTCTACCTCTCCATCCACAAGTGCAAGTAACTACTTTGGGATCCTCCATTCTGCCCTAAATGCGTCATGCATTTTTTTGTATCACTTTTCTAGGCGCGCCTTGTGAGCGGTCGTCATGGTTTCACAAGTTTATTTATAAAAATAATTTTTGAGTGAGGGATCCTCTTCTCGATACTCTGAATGAATTTTTTTGGCCCATCGGGAACTCCAATCTCTACGAATATGATGGTGAGGAGGGCGTTTCTAAATAATATCTTTTCTCCTTCTTATTCACTTCTTATGATTTCATCTCGCAATAAAGGTGGACAAGTTATAGCTGGTCCCTTATGATAGCTTCCTACATACATTTAACCATTCCTTGTTTACTTACATCCATCTTTCTTGATCATTAAGTGGCCAGGTTGAAACCTTATCCACTTTTCATGCTAGACGAGTCACGCTTTTCTCATGTGTTTCTTGGAACGTCGAATATGGCTAAGTCCCAAAACCTCTATTTTTCCTTGTGTGCTCACCATGTGTTCTACAAAACCCTACTAGAACCCTTCCCCTGTGCATCTTCACCTCATGTGACCTTATATGGTTAGGTATCCATACCTATAGAGGTATTAAAATGTTTAAGTTCAATATTGCTTGTATTAGAATGTTTAGAAGGATCTTATGCCCTTATACATACAAACAAACATTTATTTCTTGTATTGAATGGGCAGATGCCCATTGTCATATACGAATCATATATGAAGGATATAGATAAAATTTAATTTATTTTTTTAGAATGGGAAGTTTCCCATTATCATATAGGAATCATATAATAAAAATAGATCAAATTTACTTTGTTTTTGAATGGGAAGTTCCCATAATCACAACCTTCATAGGTATTAAAATGATTATGTTCAATCTTGTATCGAATGAACAACTTCCCAATCCCATATAGGAATCATAAAAGAAGAATATAGATAAAATCTAATTCATTTTAAAATGGAAAGTTGCCCATTCTCACAACCTTCATATAGTTTTTAAATTGATTAAGTTAAATAATTCTTGTATTAGATTGACCATTGCTTTTCACTCTTATATCTTATTACTTTTCCCATTAGTAATGATCAAGTTCAATATTTCTTGTATTGTAATGATTAGAATGGGAATATGCCCATTCTCATACAAACAAACATTTTTATCTTGAATGGGAAGATGCCCAGTCTCTTATAGGAATCATTGAAGAAGAATAGAGATTAAATTTAATTTGTTTTTGAATGGGAAATTGCCTATTCTCATATTCAAATCATATATTAGGAAAAATAGAGAAAATTTACTTTATTTTAGAATGGGTAGCTCTTCATTATCACAATCTTCATAGTTATTAAATTAATTAATAAGTTCAATCATGTATTGAATGAGAAAATGTGAGTTCTCATATAGGATTCATAAAAGAAGAATAGAGATAGAATTGAATTATATTTAGAATGGCCAACTGCCCATTCTCACAGCCTTCAAAGAGTTATTAAAATGATTAAGTTCACTATTTCTTGTATTAAAATAAAAAGAATGGGAGAATTCCATGGAAACATCCTTTAACTGATTTCCTATAATCATGTCTATAAGGAAGGGAACAAGGTTGTTGTTTACCTTGCAAATAGAGGTTAAAGAGGTTGAACTTTTATGTGTCATTGTAATGATTGAAAATAATTCTTTATCAGTATTGGGTATGAAGGAAGAGTAAGAAGTAATGAGGAGACATGTTAGAGGTTGGATGATATAAGTGCTTACATTGGGTTTAGAAAGGACATTTGGTCTAGAAAGGGCTTGATAAAGTATGATCATTGGTTTTAGAATGGACAAGAAGGTTTCAAACTGGGTTGGTTTTATTTCCATTTTAATAGAGAAAAAAAAAAATGGGTGGTGATCTAGTTTTCTAGAACTTGATTGACCAATGGGATTAGTAGAAGAGTTTGGATGATGTTGGAAAAGGAAGGTATGTCATCTCTATTTCAAATTTTAAAGGCCATGAAGAATCCCCGAAGCAAGGATTTTCTACTCATTGGAAGGATGGTCGGGCTAGTATCAGGGGTTTTTCTATAAAACTTATGTGGATTTTATTGCTATAGTGGTTGGGATGAACAATGAGGGGAGGGAGATTTACAAACCGAAGAAAAAATGTGATGAGGAGATGGGAAAATTTTTGGTGGGTAAAGAGAAACTAAGACATCATTGTGCGTGTAGGTTTTGAGAGAGATTCTTTACTTGATCCTTTCAATGAAATTTCCCTACACTTGATGTAATTTATCACCTTGGAGGGTAGGTACAAGGTAGTTTATGCCCACCATTTCCCTATGTTAAGTCATATCCACCATGGTATGCATTATAATTTCCCATTCTTTTTCTCATTCATTCCCTGCACAAATCAATCGAGAATTTCCAAAAAGGAAATTTGAAAATCCCTCTTCATCAGGGATTGATGATGGCCTTATTCCATTTGGGTTCTACAGATTTCACCAAATATGAGAAGTTTAGGGGCTTGTTGAATGATGATGTAAAAGCATGTTGAGGATGAGAAGTATATGGAGTAGGAGGATTATGAGGATTCCTCCTCTTCGGGCTCAGATGACATAAAAGAGTCTTTTATGCCATCGATAAACATTGTAGATGTTGTTGGTAATATGGAGAGAGAGGAGGAGCCAAATTTGGAGGACCTAGATGAATTTTGTACTCTGGTTGAATGAATGAATAAATTGAGGAAGAAGAAGGGTATTGATATTGGCTAAATGTTTTATGTCTGATATCAAAGGGGAACCTTCCAAAGGAAAAGAAAAGTTGGAGTCTGATTGGAGTATGGACATTGGAAAAAATTTCCCTCAAGGGTTCTAGCAGTATGGAAAAGAATGTTGATTCCCTCGATGAGTCTAGGGCGGCCATGGTATGTACTTGTATGAAGTATATTGAGGCCTCAAAGAAAATTTTTACTTATCAAAATTCCATCAGAGAGGAACTATCTGGGCTTAAAAATATGGTTATGGATATTCAGAGGAGGCTAGATCAACTAGAGAAGGGAAGAAAAAAAAAGTGCAGGCTTAAGCTTTACCTCAAGCACTTAGAGGAGGATGAGATGGTGAAGGATGATATGAGGGATTATTGGAAAGGAAAAAAACTATGGAATAAGAACTTTATATGAAAATTATAATTTAGAAACTACATTCTTATGCACAAATTCAGACTCTTATAAAATGATAATATTGAAGTAGTGTTGTTGAGTCTTATGGGTGTCCTTTAAGTTGCAATATAAGTGAAAATTTGATAATAATGTAAGACCTAGGTTATTCAAGTAGTAGTATAGTATGAGTGAATATGAGATAAAAAAATTATAATAATGAAGTAGCGTTGTTGATGGTTTTGGGTGTCCATCATGTAGCAATCCAACTGAATAGATGTTACATTTGCATTTGGTATTGAAAAGATGTTACATTTCTTTTTTTGTATTGAATAGATGTTATATTTGTATTTTGTATAGAATGAGAGTATGTCCTTTTTCATACAGAAAATACGGAGGAAGAAGATGTTTCTTAATATATGAAAATGATAAAAAAAAAAAATCTATTATAAAAATGGTTGTAATGAGCAAGAGGCCCAGTCTCATATAGGAAATGTAGAATAAGACTAGATGTTTAGAAGAGGCATATGCCCATTCTCATATAAGAATCATAGAAGGATAATAAAGACACAATTTACTTTATTTTAGAATGAAAATATGTGCATTCTCACAACCTTACTTTATTTTAAAATGGGAATTTGTGCATTCTCACAACCCTTATAGATAGAAAATATTACTAGTGAAAGAAGCTTTACAATGGGCAAAAGGCCATTCTCATACAAACATACAATTTTTTTTTTTTTGTCATTATTAATAATTGTATTATACTAGTTGGACTATCCCTGATAGAGCCAAGTGATGCACTACATACCCTCGAGAGGGATCAAGCCTTATGTAGTTCTCATCATACAATATATTTATATGATTGTAAACATTTTTAGAATGGGTTGTGAGAATGGGAAGTGTGTTTGTAAAGGAAATATTGAATTTAATCATGTTAATACCTCTCATAGAGTCATATAAATGTTTTAAAACAAAGTAAATTTTAAATTTAATTTATTCTTTTTGATTCAAAAATGTGATATTGGGCATTTATATTTTTTGTATTCTATATGAAATAACCTATAAATGGGATTAATAAAATGTTAAAAATTTGTTTTTTCAGAATTTACCATGAGTTTCATACAAAGCAAAATACCATGCAAATAAATATTATGACCACCATTTTTCCATAATCATGAATGCTAGTCATTTTAAAACACCTCTTCGACCATTAATAGATGCTAAAAAATGGAGATATATAATGAATTTAATCCATCACTTTATGAAAGATTGGAATATTAATGGAATTAATAATTTCAAGGAACATTTAAGAGTTTTTTGGGAATTTTAAGTTTTACCATTTCAAAAAAATTATATTTATATATTATCTATTATTTTTTATGATTCATATATGAGAATGGGATTTTTTTCTCATTTCATTATTGATATGTACTATTCTTGCCTGAAGCACAAATTTTTAAGTAATTTTCAAAGATAAATTGTTTGATATCTCCACTTTTTTGTTCTTATTTTATATTAAAATTATGAAGAGCATTTTCTCATTCTCATACATCATTTAACCAGATATTAAAAATTAAGTTTAATATTCTTCTATTAAACAACTTTCCCATGAATTAAAGACCATTAATTTTCCAAATTTCCCTCCATGAGATTTGGTCGAATACACCCATTCTAAACAAGTACCTTCAATTAATAAAGGTTGCAAATAATTTTAAATTAATGGTCTCATTATGCCATGTGATATTATTGGTGGTGTATTTAAATATTAAATAATAAAACATGGCTATGAAAAATGTTTTAGGTATATGATTCCTATATGACATTGGCATGAGACCATTCAATACAAATATATATTGAACTTAAATTTTTTTAATACTATATAGAAATGGATACCTAAATTGTTTTGGAAGAAAAAACCTCTTCGATTTTGTTTATATGAGAATGAATTAATGCCAATTTAATGGAATTAATACATAATCATAAGAAATATTGATATTAACAATTATTATTTTCAATAACTCTATGAAGCTATGAGAATGGGAACCTATCCATTATAAAACAAATTACATTTTATCTATTATTTTTTATGATTCCTATATGAGAACGGGAATTTTCTCATTTCATTAGACTATTTTGTCTTGTGAAGCACAAGATTTGAAGAAAATTTCTGATATATTGTTTGATCTCTCCACTTTTTTTGTTCTTCCTTTCCACTTTGGGCTCCTCTATTTTGTTAGACCACTTCCTTGCATGTGAGCTATTTGATTGTTGATTGTTTATACTTTTTCTTTTGGGTTCTCTCTTTCATTGGACTGTTTTGGCTTGTGAAGAAAAATTTATCAAGTAAATTTATGAGAAACACCAATCCATTCACAGGCATGAATTTATCTAACTCTTCTCTTGATTTATTCTGAGATGAAGAATATCATATGGTTTTCTTTCCCTTGCATGGTGGAGAATTTCCCATTGTGAAAAATTTTATTTTTATCTCTAATCTTATTCTATGATTCCTATATGAGAATGGGCATATGCCCATTGTATATGCCCACTCTCACATAGGAATCATAACATAATAATAGAGAAAAAATTATTTATTTTAGTTTTAGAATGTAGTAAATTCTATATCTATTCTTCTATGATCCCTATATGAGAATGGTCATATGCCCATATGCCCATTCTCACATAGGAATCATAGAAACAATAGAAAATTAAATTTCATCTATTGATTCTTGTGATTTATTTAGAGATGAAGAATATCATCTAGTTATTTTTCCTTACATGGTAGTGAATTGGCCATTGTAGAACAAAGTAAATTTTATCTCTATTCTTCTATGATTCATATATGAGAAAGGGAATATGCCCATTCACATATAGGAAGATATATTGAAGTAAATCATTTTGAGAGCTATATAAAGGCTATGATAATGGGGAATTTTCCATTCGAAACAAATTAAATTTTATCTCTATTAATTCTTGTGATGATGTATGAATTTTGTTTATGTAAAATATTGACTGTGAAATGATCTTATTTAATGTTGACATTTGTATCATTATTAGATGCTACTATTACCTTGTTTTCTATATTGATTATTGTGATGATGAATGATTTTTTTTCTTGCTTATCAGATTTGTAGTTTTCTATATGATTATAAAATTAGGTAGTAAAAGTTGTTTTCCAACAGAGATTGCATTATTACCTTGTTCATTGATATTATGTACTATGTAGATAAAAAGGATAGTTAACCATTTTGTAATCTTCATTTAATAATAATTCAACATGATTACGAGTTGAAAATTCATGCCAGTTCATTAAATGACATGCATACAATTTATTCTTTTTGTATGGTATGCAAGAATCAGAGTAATCATTATGAAGTGATACGTTGGATTTGATACACCTACAAAGGCAGGCGATATTGGGTAAGTTCCCATGCTAAACAAAGTAAATGTTATCTCTATTCTTTTATTATACTTATTCACATATCTTTATGAACAATAATGGACTTTCTCTTATGAATCCTATTAAAGAGAATAGGCATATGCCCATTCTTCATATTCTAATGTTATCTCTATAATTATTTTTATGATATTTTTAGTTATCTCTAGTATGAACAATAATTGACATTTTTAAAATGATTCCCTTATGAGAATAGGAAAATTCCCATTCTAAAATAAATATTAAAGAGAATACATATTCCTTTTTACATATTCTAATTTTAGCAATATTAAACTTAATCTTTGAGATACCTCTATAATGGATGTGAGAATGAGAATATGACTATTGAATACAAGACAAAAATTCTCAACTGCCCACTCTTTAATACGTATTTAACAATGTGAGGGGCATCTTCCCATTTAATACAAGACAAAACATATTTTTTGTTTTAAAATGTGCATATGCCCATGGGAATCTTATATGAGAATATAGGATTAAAAATGTGATGCCCATTCAATACAAAATGAAACAATTTTGTTTGCATGAGAATGGGCATATGTCCATTCTAAACATTGTAATACAAGAAATGCTGATTTTATGAGATTGCTTCTATTATTCCTATTTATACCTATTTAAAAAATGTGAGACTATTTAATCCATACTCTTCTTATTCTTCTTCTATTATTCCTATCTACCCAAGAAATTCTTCTATGATTCCTAAATGAGAAGGGGCATCTTCCCATTCAATAAAAGACAATGCAAAAAAGCTACATCAATTTCATAACTCTTTTAACAAGATGTGAGAATGGGTGCACATTCTAAAACAAAGTAAATTTGATTATTCCTATCATAAAGGGCATATGCCCATTCTAAACATTATAATACAAGTAATATTTTTTTTTTTGAGAATGGGCATGTGCACAGTCATGATTGAATAATATTTGTTTTATGAGAATGGGCACATTCTCATACAAGAAATATTGTTTGTGATTCCTATCTACCCAAACTAAGGATTCCTATATGAGAATGGGCATCTTCCCATTCAATAAAATACAATGTAAAAATGGTCAATCAATTTCATACCTATTTAAAAGCTATGAGCATGTATAATCCATACTCTTCTTTTATCATTCCTAATGCCCAAAAAGTCTTCTATGATTCCTAAATGAGAAGGGGCATCTTCCCTTTCAATACAAGACAATGTAAAAAAAAGCTCCATCAATTTCATAACTCTTTTAACAAGATGTGAGAATGGGTGCACATTCTAAAACAAAGTAAATTTGATTATTCCTTTCATAAAGGGCATATGCCCATTCTAAAGGCATATGCACATTCTAAACATTATAATACAAGTAATATGTTTTTTTTAGAATGGGCATGTGCCCATTCTAAACATTCTCATACAAGCAATATTGATTTTATGACAATGGGCATGTGCATTTTCTCTACATTCTCATACAAGAAATATTGTTTTGATTCCTATCTACCCAAAGGTCTTTTATGATTCCTATATGAGAATGGGCATCTTCCCATTCAATACAAGACAATGTAAAAATGCTCAATCAATTTCATAACTTTATACAAGTCATGAGAATGGGTGCCCATTCTAAAACACAATAAATAGGAATGACAATAAATTATACTATTTAAAATTCCCATTCTAAATAGGCATATGCACATTCTAAACATTATAATATAAGTAATAATAATTTTTTTTAGAATGGGCATGTGCCCATTCTAAACATTCTCATACAAGCAATACTGATTTTATGATAGTGGGCATGTGCATTTTCTCTACATTCTCATACAAGAAATATTTTTTGTGATTCCTATCTACCCAAAAAAGTACTTTTAGGATTCCTATATGAGAATGGGCATCTTCCCATTCAATACAAGACAATGTAAAAATGCTCAATCAATTTCATAACTTTATACAAGCCATGAGAATGGGTGCCCATTCTAAAACAATAAATATGAATGATAAATAAGAATACTAAATAAATTTCTTTTTTGAGAAAAAATATTCTAAACATTCTAAATAGGCATATGCACATTCTAAATGTGCATTATAATACAATAATATTTTTTTTTTTTTTAGAATGGGCATGTGCTCATTCTAAACATTCTCATACATTATGATATTGATTTTATGATATGACATGGCATGTGCATTTTTTACATTCTCATACAAGCAATATTTTTGTATAATCATATATACCCAAACAATTATGTAAAAATTTTATGATTCCATATATGAAATGGGCATTTCCATTAAAATACAAGAAAAATGTAAAAATTTCAATCATTTTTTCATAACTTTATATAATTTGAGAATGGGTGCCCATTCTAAAACATAGACTTAAATAGGAATGAAATAAATTCTACTATTTAAAATTTCATGATTTAATTATTTATTATTGTAGGATAGTTTCAAAAAATTTTTTATAACTTTATACAGAGATGAGAGTGGGTGCCCATTCTAAAACAAAAATAAATAGTAAATACGTAAAAATTACAATGTATTTAAATTTCATTATTATAAAACATATATTTTTACATATATGTTTCATTATTCACATAGCTATTTAAAACATTTAAATGGGTCCAATAAATTCAAATATCTAAGCATATTAAAGCATATTACAACATATTAAAGCATTAAAAGGTGGTGATTTGTTAATGTATTATATATTCAAAATATTAAAGCATTAAAAGGTGGTGATTTGTTAATGTATTATATATTCAAATTTTGAATGTATGTACAAAAATAAGTACTATGTATTTTTCATTATTCTAATACCTCTTCAAAACATTTAAATGTTTCTAAACATTGGGATAATATGACATTAAAACATTTAAATATGTACCCTTTCATGGTTAAGTATTTACGATAGACTTAGGATATTAGGATATTAAAGGAATTTAAGCATTAAAGGGTAGTGATTTATAATGGTCGGATAGATTCAAATTTTGAGACTTATGATATTAGGATACTAAAGGCATTTAATCATTAAAGGGTGGTGATTTATTATGGTAGGTTAAATTCAAATTTCAAATTTTTGGTGCCATTTTTAGAGGCAATTTTTCTTGGTCAATTACTATATAAAAATATAGATTTTGAATGGCTAGGGTTTTGATTTTTTTTCTCTTCTTACGGATGAGTTTTTTTTTTCTATTACGGCCAAGTTTTTTTCATTCAGATATTTTTTATGAGAAAGAAGAAGTTATGTGAAAGGATTTGGGCTGATTGGAAACAAAGATTATTGAAAAAGAAACTTGTTGCAGTGGTAATAAAAAAGATACAAAAAGATAATGTGGTATTGAGTTTATCAAATCATTTTTTGCTTATGCGAAAAGGATTTGGCCTGATTGGATACAAAGATTATTGAAAAAGAAACTTTATTTGCAAGAGGTTATTAAAAAAGACATAGAAAGAGACAAGTGGTACTTAATCTATCTAATCATTTTTTCACACCATAAACAGGTATGCATTTGAACGAAATAATTTTGATTTGTATATTTGGTAGTTATTACGTTTACGAATGTAAAGAAATTGATTTCTCTATTATTTTTTTGTTGTTACATTTATGAATGGAAACAAATCGATACATTTTTCAGACATAAAAATAAATGAGATATATGGAAAAATGGTTCAGATAGTCTATTGTGAACTAAAAGATCGTGTTTATACATTTTTAGGCTTTAGAAGTAAACATGGAAAAAATGAGATATAAAAACTGGAATAGCCTGCTCTTCCATTGTTGTTTTCCCTTTGAGAAATCTTGAAAAGTCTCCCTTGCAAAATCACTATATATCATCGATTATTTCTTCTTCTTTCTTCTGCAAAATCTTTGTATCTTCGTATCTCTCTACTATCGGTAGCTATATCTTCTTCTTTCTTCTACAAAAATTTGTATCTTCTTTGTATTTCTCTAGCTACATCTACGTTCTTTGGCTTTCCCCAAGTAAATCTCTGAATGAAAAAATATCAGTCAATAGAGAAAAAATCAAAACCCGATTCATTCAAAATCAATATTTTTATAATGTACTTGGCCAAAAAAAGTGCCTCATAAAAAAGAGTGCCCAAAATTCAAAATTTGAATCAAACCTACCATAATAAATGACCAAATCTAAAAAAAGAGCACCAAAATTTCAAAATTTGAATCAAAGATACCATAATAAATGACCATTAAGAGCCTTCAAAAAAAAAATGTTAAAAATTTGAAATTTGAAACAAATCAATAATCAATTATTGGTATTATTAAAAATTAATTAATCAATAACAACAAGTAATAATAGAATTCAAAGTGTTTCTAATCAAGATATGATATTAGTAATTAATAGTATTATAATTAATTAGTATTGCTACTAATTTAAATAATTAATTAATAATATTATAATTAATTAGTAAAAATTATCCTATCAAATAATATTAAATACAAGAATTATTATTACCAACAAACTTACATTATTATATTAACTAGAATACATATTAATAACATATTAATTATTAATTAATTACCCTTTATAATAATTACTAATTTAAAAAAATTAAAAATAAAGTTTAAAATTTTAAAATTAATTAATGAATAAAAACATTATTTCAATTTAATTTAATATTATAAATAAAAAATTAATTAACATTAATTAATTTAAATTAAATTACTAATTAATTATAATTATTAAAAAATTAATAATAATTATTAATAATAATTTAATAAAAAATTAAATATAATTAAATTTTATAAATATAATGACATTATTTATTAATTAATAAAAATGCATTTTAAAATTATAAAAAATACAATAAAACTTTATAAAACTAATTAACAACATAAACAACATTATTTCAAAAAATTAGAAATCAAAGAATATGTATTTAACATATGATATTAGGATTAAAGAAAATTAATTAATTAACAACATTAATTAATAATACTAATAAATAAATACAAGAATTATTATTGCCAACAAACTTACATTACTATATTAACTAGAAACATATTAATAACATCTAATTATATTATCAAACGGATAAACAATATTTTTAAAACAATTAAATAATATTAAAAATATATAATTAAATTTTATAAAACTAATTAACAACTTTATCACCATTATTTATAATGCTTAATTAATTATAGTGCATTTTAAAATTATGAAAAATACAATAAAACTTTATAAAACTAATTAACGACATAAACTCCATTATTTCAAAAAATTAGAAATCAAAGAATATGTATTTAACATATGATATTAGGACTAAAGAAAATTAATTAATCAACAACATTAATTAATAATACTAATAATTAAATACAAGAAATAACATCGTATCATTTAATAATACAAATAAATTTCAAAAAACTTCATATGATATATCATTTGTCTACTCGAATGGGCATGACATGAAGATGAAGTGGATTGTACCCCATTTGGCAATGAAAGGAAAACAAGATGTTATTCTTCACATTGAGAAGAGTTAGAAATATTCATTTTTTTTTTGAAGAGAGAGAGAGAGAGAGAGACCAAAAGCTAGAGAATAAACACTATAAAGGTTGTCAAAATGTGCCTTTCCATTGCAATCGTCTTCCTTCCATGCAAAATGGGGAACAATCCAATAAATAAATGTTTTTTTTTCGAGGATGGACAAATGCCCATATTTCTAAATGCCTACAACTATTCCTAAAACAAAATAATATAACTACATAAGGATTTATCCCCTCGAGATGGTCTTTAACAAAACATGTTAATTACTCCTATATGAGAATGGGCATCTTGCCATTTCTAAATAAATTTAATACAACTATGAGCTATGAGAATGGGCACTTTCATTTCTAAATCAATTTAATACAACTATGAGAATGGGCATCTTCCATTTCTAAACCAATTTAATAAAACTATGAGAATGGGCATCTTCCCAAGGGTATGTAGTGCAACACTTGGTGAGCCAAGATGCCCATTCCTAAAACAAAATAATAGAGCTACATAAGGCTTGATCCCCCTCGAGATGGTATTTAACAAAATATGCTAATTACTCCAATATGAGAATGGGCATCTTCCATTTCTAAATCAAATTGATACAACTATGAGAATGGGCATCCCCCTAGAGATGGTCTTTAACAAAATATGCTAATTACTCCAATGAGAATGGGCATCTACCATTTCTAAATTAAATTAATACAACTATGAGAATGCGCATCTACCCAAGGGTATGAAAAGTGCTAAAATGCAATGAGTAAAGATGCCCATTCGTAAACAAAATAATAGAGCTACATAAGGTTTGATCCCCCTCGACATGGTCTTTAAAAAAATATGCTAATTACTCCAATATGAGAATGGGCATATGCCATTTCTAAATCAAATTAATACAACTATGAGAATGGACATCTGCCATTTCTAAATCAAATAAATACAATTATGAGAATGGGGAATCTACCTAAGGGTATGTAGTACAACACTTGGTGGTTCTAAGATGCCCATTCCTAAAGTAAAATAATAGAGATACATAAGGCTTGATCCCCTCGATATGGTATTTAACAAAATATGCTAATTTCTTCAATATGAGTATGGGCATCTACCATTTCTAAATCAAATTAATATAGTTATTCCTAACAAAAATTATAGAACTACACAAGGCTTGATCCCCTAAATATGTAGTAATACACTAAGTGAGAGGCATAATATGTCTTTTTAGGGATAGTCCAACCTAAACGATAGAATTATATTCAAGATAAAATGAAATTTTTTTTTTATATAAACAAACGGAAAACTGCCCATTCTTAAACAAAGGTAAAGTAATTTTTATCTCTCCACTAGCATATTTCATTGTGGAGTTAGATATGATTAAGTCTATAGAAAAAACTACAATAATTTTCTTCTATTACTCATATTATAATTGAATGGGCATCTTCCCATTCAATTTATATCAATTTATTCTATTATACGTATTAGAAAAAAAATTCATTGTATGCAACATAAAATAAGAAAAATGTCTTCTTGTTTGTATGAGAGAACCAACAACTTCCCATTCTTAAATAAAGACAAAGTAAATAAATTTTATCTCTCCACTAGCATCTTGCATTGTGGACTAGCTATGAGTAATATAGAAGTACTAAACAAACTAAGTTCAATATTGCAAGTATTAGAATGTTTAGAATGAGCATATGACATTTTAGTTCAATAATTCTTGTATTAGAATGTTTAGAACATGAGTATATGCCCATTCTAAATAGGAATAAGGAAAACCACATATGGGCATTTGTCTACTCGAATGGACATGACATGAAGATGAAGTGGGTGGTTCCCCATTTTGTGATCAAAGGAAAACTAGATGTTATTCTTCACATTGAGAAGATTTAGAAATATTCATTTTTTTGTTTCTCAGAAATTTCTTTCATATTATTCATGAAAATAAAGAGAGCCCAAAAGTGAAAGAATAAAAAAAATTAGAGATAGAGGCTTGATCCCCTTTAATGGTATGCAGTACAACACTAGGCTCCGTTAGGGATAGTCCATCCAATATGATATAATTATTAACTCTATAAAGGCTATCAAAATGTTTTTACACTATTCTTCTTCTAATATGGTCCTCCTTTGATGCAAAAATGGGGAACCACCCAACAATAAATGTTTGTTTGTTCGAGGATGGAAAAATGCCCATATTTCTAAATAGTCAATATAAATTGACCAAAAATATGGCCAAAACAAAATGTTAGAATGTCTAGAGAATGGGATAATTCATATTCTCATTAATATAAGTGGTCCAAGTATTGTTTTTTAAAAATTACCTTTAATTAATAAATACACGGTGGTAAAAATATATATTTACGTATTGGTATCAATATGTCATGGTTGATGCAGCCTAGAATCTCATGTGTAAAAATTAGGCTCGTTGGCACATCACCCACTGACCTAAGTGAGTGCTTTCTGAAGTGCGCAAAGGTACCAAGACCCTCTTTAGAGTTTCTTATGTAGGTTGTTAGTGTGATGATGATAAAACATAATCAGATCCATATATAAACATAAAAATTACATAGTGCATAATCCAAATCTAGATCTTAGAGGATCATTAATTAAAAAATAACTATAATAAGATTAACCATACATTAACCAAATTTAGTTATGTCTAACACCATTATCTAGCCAATATATCTTTGCATTACATTAAACACTATAAGACACATAAGATTCTTTCATTATAAAGTATCACTATGAGTCATGCATGCATTAGATCCAACAACATAACTCTACAATATTTCCATCTCTATTCTCTCTTTAAACTACACAATTCAATACATATTTATAGAGATGGGGAATTTCCCTTCTTTGCTCACACACTTCTCAAAATAGGTCACATCTTTGATAATAACCATGAGCCTTTACAATATCATGCACACATGCAAGTGTGCTAATAATAGATGTCCTACAGATTAACTCTAAGAAGAAATCCTATTATTAAGTACAACCATGCATGGTGCCTATAATCCGCTCATTCCCAAAATACCATTGTGTGTCGCATAAGTTTCCATCTCTATGTGTGCTTCACACGCTATCTTCCAAAAATAGCCCTTATCCATAAAAATGGCTAAGTCCTGAGCCAAATTGTTCTGGCATGTGTTTCCTTTCCTATCTTTTTTTGCGCCTTCAAATGCTCCTTGTTCCAACATGTACATTATTTGTGTGTCTTCTCCTTAGAACAATATTATTTCTGCTCAACATTACCCCACACTAAAGTACATTGTCATCCCGGAAATGGGAATTCTTTCTGATGTTCCCAAATAATAAATAATAAGTGATGAAATAATTAAAGAATCACTATAAAAAAGAATGAACCTTCACTCTACAGCACCCTCTTCTTCAACTGGGAGGATCAACTCTGGATATTCAATTTTGATCTCAGCCTCCAATGTCTTCCATTCACCTAGCATGGTCCTTGTCTTCTCTAGAATATTTGTGGCTATGGCATCTAGTTTGTCCTAAGTAATATTTTCCTTCTCATTCTATAGTACCCAAACAACATTATCCATAATAGAAATAATTCCTTATATGAGATCCATATTCTATGTTATGAGCTTCCCAATCTCATCTATCCTCTCCTTATGTGGATCCTGGGCTACTGTGAGGGCCTCGCACTTTTGTTTCACTAGTGCCAATATTTCTACATGCCCTAAAGTCTCATCTTTCATTGCTGCCAGAACTTCATTATCTTCAACTAGAGTTCTGGTCCTTATTACTACCTTTGGTGCCACACACAAATTGAGAGCTTGGTCTGCTTTCTTTAACTCATCCTTTAAAATTTGGAGTAATGCCTTGTAAGTTGAATTTTTCTAATCATAGAGGCCTTTTATCTCTCTGCTTCCTTTTCAGCATCTTTTAGTGTGGACATTCAATTGGTTCATCCTCTAACACCAAATCGACCAAAGTGCAAACATAATGCATAGCAGAAGGAAAATTTTCAAGTACCTTAGGTTCTAGATGAGGCCTTGCTTTCAGAATGTGATCACCAATCTCCTTAGCAATGCAAACGAAATCCTCATTCTTTACTCGTTCTTGTTCCTTCTCTACCTTTAACCACTATATCTCTCGTAGTTTTATCTTTATTATCTTCCATCAAGTGTTTGAATGGTGGTGGCCTTATCAATATTTCTCTATGCCACCTTAGCAGATACCTTGACCAAGGTATTGTTGACCTACTCATCAGACATGAGAGTAGGCTTTATTTTCATGTGCCTGCTCTAGGGTTCCTTATTTACTCTTAATGAGACACAAAAATCCTCGCACACATCAAAATATGGTTCATCCATATGAGTCTACATGGACCAGGACAACAACTTCCTGCAAGGTGTAGTGGCCATATATGGATCCATCAGCTCGACCCATATAACTCCTTAATTACCATAATGCTCTGCAACCGAGTGTGGACAATTTTTCTTGTTTCCTCACCATATCCCATACTAGGGACAACATACTCTTCACTTCTCTTTATTCTTAGCCCCTTAGGAACACCTGAGTGCAAGGTCTAGAGCTGGCCTTTCTTATACCTAATTCATCATAGGTGTCTTTGGATTTCTCGCACATAGTTTCTTCTGCTTCTTTCACCCCTTCTTCTTCATCTATCATTTCTTTGTCTTGGGGTTCCTCCACATCTTCTGTTGAGTCGGGATACTAGGTGCACTCTCTTTTAACTCCTTCACCCCCTCATTAAGTTTCAAATTTCTTCTTCTTCTTCTTCGGGTGCTTATTTCGAGGGGAGAGTCGAGGTGACCTCTGTAAAGGTCTCGTTGTGCTCCAATGCCTTAGGTACTTATTCTTCTCAAAACCTTTTTAACTCGGTGCTCCTCATATAATACATCTACATCCAAGCCTTCCTATTCCTCTTGCACCTATGGTAGAGTATCCATGTGTTCACTTTCCACTTTGTGGGCTGCCTCGAGCCTCTATGGTCCAGTCTCCACTATCCTTGTGTTATTCTTCTTTATCTATCTCTATAGTCAAGGCATGCTTTGGAGCTTCCACATTCTCAACTTTTTTTTACCCTTAGGTGGCCCCTGGGGCATAAATTCATTCTCCACATACTTGTTATTTTCAACCTAGGCTTAAGATGGAGATAGATAAGCACGGCTCCACTATCCCCAATAGCCAAACTTACCGACTTCTTATTTATAACATCTAAAATAATCCTCTCAATGTAGGTAGACCACTGGATAAACATAATTTTTTCTGAGAGTATGGTAGTCACAATCTACCTTGTCCACATTAAACCTCAATTGACGTGCATTAGTAAACTTGTGTACCGCGGCAGAAAGTAGTGCGCTTTGTGAAGGCGTATGGTAGTTTTGCACTAGGGACTTTATGTCCCATCCTTCATTGCAAACCACATGATGAAAAAAATGTTGATACACCATGAAATACATTTTGTTGCCCACTATTGACGGAAATTCCTTTGGAATGTGCCATTCCTCCTCAAACACTATGCGAATTCGGTCATACCGTAGTTCCGCCCTTGTTTTGAATGGGCCACTCATTTTCCTTCACATAAGTAATTCTATAACCTCTCTTCAAGGGAATTCTTCTCTCGTGGGGTATTCCCAAATATATTTATTTGGCCCATCGGGCACTCCAATTTCTAGAAACATAAGAGATAAGAGGATAGTGCCAAAATTATATTTTCACCGGTCATGCTTCCTTAGTAATAGTTTCTCGCTATGTAGCATGTTAAATATTACACTTCTCCTTGTGACATTTTCTTTGCAATATGTAGCCACATGGTATTTTCCTGTGACCATCCCTCTCGATCATTCAACTTATTGAGTAAATGCACGACCGCATTTACACCACCAGGTGCTTCCTCAATTTGTAGATGTTTGTCTTACACATACCCTTGGCGTATCCTAACTCCTTGCTAGTGGCTATAACATCTTACTTATCAATCAGATCAGTAATAATATCTGTCACTATTCCTTCAATCCTGTCAATGTAGCAATTAAGGCCATTATGAACCTTACCCTCCATCCAACAAAATAGAAGAATTCCTCATGGACTCTGCTCATAAGCCATTAGTATAAAGCTTCGGTTTTCCAAAATATGGGAGTTCATACAGTTGATAAACCCCTACCTTCTTGAGAAACTTCTCCCCAACATCGTCATACACTGGCATGTCATACACCATGCACTTGTTGGTCTTCTTATTAGAAAAAGCATCCAACTCTCCCTTGTTGTGAGTGTTGCAGTGGTTGTAATCACTTATATTGCATTTTCGCATATGGGAATCAAATCCCATATGACTAGCACTCATCCCATATATTGCATCTTTGAAAAAATGCTCTCAAGAGAAATATTGACCTCGATCTCCACCTTTTTCTTTAGGTGCTTTCTTTGGTGACATGGTAAAACCTCACCTTTTCTTCTCTTTCAAGTAATCTTCCATGACTTAGTTTAAAATTGCATGCCCTAGCTTGAAGCTCGCATGCCCTAGCTTGAAGAAACCGCATGCCTCGGCTCCTTCTCAATGCTTCTAATTTTCTCAAATCCTTAACCAATGGGGACGTAAGCCACTTCCCTGCAAAAATATTATTTCCACGTCTAGTCCCGTATCTCTCTACCTCAACACATTTCTCTTAGCTCTATCACAACTTAGCTCACTCGAATAATTTTGATTGCAAAGGTAAAAATTAACAAAGACATCATGTCCTTATATATATGTGAAAATTTGGTGCATTTATTTCTCCTTCACCTACCACAAATCCTCTCATTAATTAACCATTTTCCCAATTTCCATGAGCGTAAACCTTCGTATTCTAGCTATAACCTTCTAGCGCACCTTCCTACCTTTTGGAAATAGGCCTCCTTTTTGTACTTCCATGCAACAAATTACCTCACAATTACGCCTTCCCTAGTATTTTTGATGGTTGCACTTACCTACCTCACGTTATCTTTGTGCAATCATTTATTTCCAACTATGTTCTTCTCTAGGAGCCATCTCCTTTCTAGTAGATCCTTTCCATACTTAAGTAGCACCTATAACAATTTGTTCTCATGTGTACCTAATTTTGAATAAAAAAAACAACCACCCCACACCGGTGGTATGTACAGATCCTCTGCACATAAAAATACTTCATATTGTAATTATATTCTAGCACAGAACACACTTATTACACAAAACACCAAATTAAATTGAAAAAGCATAGCGATGAAGAAGGAAATACATTAAAAGAAATACAAAAAGGGAAATCTATACTAAATGGTAATACTACCTTATTACAAACACTAAGAAGACTTATTTATAGTAGGGCTTCAACCTACTCTGTTGAATTAACCAGGTAACCGTATTCCATCAAGTGCCTCTAACTTACAAGTGCCTAATTAAAGTATGTGAGAGATAACATCCTATCCCAACCAATGAACCTTAAGCTTTCTGGATGGCACAAAAACTTGGAATCATAAAGGAGTACCATCCATCCAACCTCAATCTTCTTGTCCCTAATTCTTGTATCGTGCCATGACTTCTTCTTGGTCTTTTCTTGCTTCTAACTCCAACGTGCTATAGTGCGCCTCTCATCCAAATGTATTAACTTGTCAATTATTTATTCTAATGCCTTCTCATCAGCTAGACCTCCAATGCACGTAATACGTAAATATGCTAACATGAATTCCATTGGAAGAACTTCTTCTATGCCAAACACCAACTGAAAGGGTGTGGCCTTATTCAACCTCTTGTAGGTTGTTCTATACACCCAAAGTACAACAAAAACTTTATCATCCCAATATTTCCTTCCAACATCACAAAATTTTGTTAAAGTTTGGCTCAATTATCTTGTTCAAAGGCTCAGCGATCCCATTTTCTTAAGGATGATAAGGTGTAGTCTTGTGGTACACAACCATAAATTCATCCAATAATATCCCGATTATCTCATTAAAGAAGTGTGTGCCCCTATCACATGTCAAACTCAATGAACACCCATACCTAGTAAGAAAATTTTCCCTTAAGAACCTTACTATTGTAGCCATTGTACAATCCTTTGTAATTTTTTTTTCTACCCACCTTGTAAGATAATATGTATAAGTGATGATGTAGTGTGATTTGGTTCTATGTGTGGCTGGGAAATAGGACCCAAAATTCTATTGCCCATTTTTCAAACATCTCTCGCATTCATAATAGGCATCAATGGAATTTCATCTCTTTTCCTGTGTTTTCCAAGGTGTTGATAATGATCACATGGCTTACAATAAGACTTACAATCCTTGTACATGATCTCCCACAATAATCCAATGAGTAGAATCTTGTGCGCGGTGGCATCACTTACATAGTTCTCACCTACAGTACCACCATGAGCATCTTCCATGATATCTCGTGCACTCATGTTCTAGTACACATTAACACAATAATTCATCTCGACCAATTTTTTTATAAGTCACCACCGATCAACATGAAGGGTGTGACATGAATTTCAAGTATTTTATTTTCCAAGGCCTTGATTCCTTCAAGCCATACCTATGCGTAAAAATATAGAAATATCCTCCAATTCTAAAGGAACGTGATGTAACTTGTACACAATTGTACATCCAACATTATATCTTCAATTGTTTGTGCATCCTCTCCTAATTTAATTCTTGATAATCCTCTCCTAATTAAATTCTTGATAAGTGGAACAGTTAGAATTAATTTTACCTCGGTTTTTACCATTATTGTAAAGTCAAATTCCTAGAATAAGAGAACCCATCGACATATGCACACTTATAAAACATGATTATTTAGCAAATACGTTAATGCCATGTGATTGGTATAAAATAAAAAGGGTGTTACTAGCAAGTACTACCTGAATTTATACAAAGACATAGATCATTGACAAGGCCTCT
Organism: Taxus wallichiana var. yunnanensis; assembly: GCA_018340775.1. Lineage (NCBI taxonomy): Eukaryota > Viridiplantae > Streptophyta > Pinopsida > Cupressales > Taxaceae > Taxus > Taxus wallichiana. The sequence continues at coordinate 462,559,459 of CM031239.1, forward strand.
CACTCTGTAGTTGTATAATTCATTTATGCAGAGTCAACTTTCTACTAGCAAAACAGAAAGGATGATCTATAATACCTTCTCTATGCTGAGATAACACTACAATAATGGCCATGACAGAGAAATCCACATGTACATAAAATGGTTGGTTCCATGAGGGAAAATGTAGAATAGGTGATGTAGTAAGTCTCTCCTTTAATCTCTCAAATGTGCGGTGTTTTGGTTCTCCCTAACGTAATGTACCTTTTCCTTTTAGTAACTCTTCTAAGGGCATGGAAATCTTTGCATATCCTTTGATAAATTTTCTATAATACCCTGTGTGGCCCAAGAATTCATGCTCCTCACACTAACTTGGTAGGATCCTCTAGGCCTAAAATAAGCTGTGCAACCTTAGTTGGATCACTTCCTTGCAGATGATTTTCCCAAAAAGAGTTCCAAAAGGTGTAGGAAACACACACTTCTTAATGTTTAAAGAGATGTTTAATCGTATACATATTTCAAACATTAAGAGAAAGTTATCAACATGATCCTTAACAAGCCCATACACCATTCAATCATCCAAGTAAACTGCAAGAATTTGTGAATAAAATCCTGGAATGCTTGAACAACTATGCACGAAAAATACAGCAGGCGCGTTCTTCAAACCAAAGGGCATCACTGTATATGAAAAAATTCCCCACTCAATGAAAGTCATTTTCTCTTGATCCTCCTATGTAATTCTAACTGGTGATACCTTGAGAACCCATCTGTAAACAAGTAAACTTCACGCCTTGTAACACCTTCTAAAATTTCCTCGATGTAAGGTGTAGGAAAAGGATCAATCACACATGCAACATTCATCTCCTTGCAATCCACACAAATCCTAATCTGACCAAGTTTATTTATACTGATTTCCATGGGGCTAACCCACTCTGATTCCTCTAAGGGCTTGATGATTCTAGATTTCAACATTTTATTAATTTCTTCTTTAACTTTTACGTGCAGGTTAGGGTTCATCCTGTAAGGTCTCTTCCTAACTGGGTGTGCACCTTCTTTTAGCTTAATCTTCATTTCTCCCAATGACTCATGAAATCCTTTTAACTCATGGTTAAAAATAAGTCCTAAAAATACCACAATAACTCAATTATCTTTGCTACTTCAAAATAAAATGAATAATCTCCAATTATGGCCTCCTTAGGTTCAACATTTGTGCCAATGTTCACTTTCTTAGTCTTCATAGGTTCATGATAGGCACATGTGTTTTTATCCAAACTGTCTAAAACCTCATGTGTACCTTTTGAATGATCTATGTCCAAATTTTATACTTCTTCATCATCCACTATGTAGACCATCTTTCCTTTCTCCTTCTCAAAGCAAGGACATGTAAATAGTTCAAGCATATGTCTCATCTATTTCATCAAAATTTGCTCCTTATTCCTCCTTTCCAAATAACTCATGAATGAGTCCATCATTCTTTACACTCTGTCTCCCATAGTCAAACACTCCATAACCCGTAATGCCTCTCTCATCAAAGATTTAGTAGAGAAGTATTCCAAAGTCTAGACCATTCTTTGCAATCAAGTCCTACCAATTTCTAGTCTCCTATGCAGTTTTGCATAAACATACCAAGCACATGTGCAACCTTACGAAGTGGATTAAAGTTTTTGAACACAAAGTGAAGGTGGTAAATATTTGTGCCCCTCTATCCATAGTCTCTCACATTGGTGAACATGGTGTTAAACAAGTTGATTTCCATGATATATGCATATTTGAGTAGGCCCATTGCTCCTAAAGAAATGATTTGTTAGAGCAATCCTTACTTCATTCCACTCTATAAGATTATCCTTGGGAACCATCCACCAACACATTTTCATCCCATGCGGGGTATACTGATAACATATTTCTTCTTTCCACTTGACCCATCCACTACTCCTCCATATCTTGCACAAGAATACCATGGGATCTCCTTCTCTAGTGTACTAGTCCTCCTAATACACCGAGGGTTTCTCCTCCATGTAAATGTGTTTCTTACCTCACACCCAACTATCTCACAGGTGTCATGCACCTAATTATCACAAGAAATAAATGTGGTATCACTAATATATTTTGCATCTTCCCACTTGAGGATTCCTTCCTTATATGACACAAGTACTTACGGATCTCAAATGATGCGCACATAAATTCTATTGAGTCTTCCTCACTCGGAGGTTCAACATAAGGTGAATACTTCCCATATGTTAAAGGAATAATAACTATTTCTTCCTTGTTCTCAAAACTTATATACCCCTTGTTGAATGTAGATTATCATTATTTGCATAACACCAAGTGCGCCTAAGTAGAGTGGGAATTTTTTTGCTTCTCGCAAGTGCTAAAACATCAAAGTCTCCAGTGAACTTGACCCTTATATAAGTAATGGATACATCCTTTAAAATCCTAATTAGATTGGACTTATTTTGATTAGCCATAAACATTATGTGATGCCCGGTTAAAAAACAACCCACTTGAGACCCAAGAAATAACCTAAGGTTAGTTAGAAAATTATGGAATATTTTTTTATTAGAAGTGTCCACAACCAAGTTGTAAGAAAACCGGTGACACTATCAGTTCGGAACAATTCTAAAATACTAGAACATACTTTTCATTTGTTAACAATTTCTAGAGGTCACATGGTCCAAATTATAGGGTTAGAAGTTTCAGTTAGGTTCAGGAGATAAAATATCACCATACCCACTTTCTAATAGGCTCAGAGTTTCAAATTTATTTTTCTCACACTTAATGCATTAAAAATTTCCCTAAATCATTCCCATTGAATATGAAATTTTATCACCTTTCCAATTATATAAAGAATTCCTCCTAACTCCTTCAGAAACTCAAGATATGGCAGGCGGATTTTAGGGGTCAAATTTTCCCCAAGGGGACATGTGTCAAGTTGGTGTGAACAGAAAACTTTGGGTCGGGTTGTGGGGTGGTGTCTGGAATTTATCCTTAACGTGGGATAAAATTACCATTTTCACCTGCACTTCCATGGGTCCTCCAAGGACACGTGTCGGGTCCTGATCCAAAGCGGGAGAGGGTGAGGGAAGGGCAGAGCGAGTGGAAGAGTTTGGGGCATTTTGCCCAAGAGGGAGAAAAATCAAAATAACGCCCACACACCCGCGGGTCCACTAGGGACACATGGCACTTAACGAGGTGCCATCACAGGGGATGAAGGATAGGGAGAGTTGGATCAGCGAGGATATTTGGAAAATTTCTCCAAAGGGAGGAGGTAAGGGAAAAGTTAGGCATGCGGGTCCGCACGTCTGCGGAAGGATTTCAACAGGAAGGGGCGGGAGTGTGGGGCCATGGGAAATTTTAGGAAAAATTTACAATTTTTTTTTGAAAAGTGATATGGTTCTCCCACCCTCCGCGGTCACTCCATGCTACCACGTGGTAGCCTGTGATTGGTCATGGGCCAAGATAGGAAAATTCAAAAATTGTTTAAAAACCCAAGGGCATAAATGATGCCGCGCCTCGACGTTGCTCCGTGAGGACACCTGGCAGCCTCTAATTGGTCATAGGATGGCGAAGGAAAATTTAAAATTTTCCTTAACCAAAATTTAAAATTTTTCTAAGGATTTTAATGGGAATTTTTCGGGCCGTGGGCCCACTAGGGAAAATTTTCCCAAATTTTTCTACTAAGGAAGAAAACCTAAAAGTTCCATAACTTTTACTAGAAAGCTTAGTTTTGGGAAAATGAGGACTTTCTGGAAATATCTTGATGCCCTCTTTGCACAAGAAACATAAATTTTACATTTTGATAAATTTTAAGGGGTCAATTTTGCAAAAAGGATCTGCAGGCTTTTTAAAAAGCCAACTGGTAATTTCCAACTTTCAAATTTGATTAAATTGGATCTCCTCCTTCACTCAACATGCCAAATAGACATGGAGGATTTCTCTAGGGAGGGTTTAAAGTGTTTAGGGAAGGTAAATTTACTTTTTTGAGTTTCAATATACATTTTTCCATCAAATGACAAAAAAACGGTGAGGAAGGGATTTGAGTTTGATTATGCAAAGGTTAAATTGTTTTCTTTGTCAATTTGAGTTCCTTGATGTCTTAGCATGCTAAATTATATCCTTTCCAATTTGATTATTAAGTGCAGCTCCAATTGTGCATTTTTATTAACTTTAATTGCCAGTTTTGAATATTTACAAGAGATCAAATCAAAAGAGGTCCATCTAACTTTTCATCATGCAAGTAAGGAACTTCATTTCCAATTTAATCTAATACAATCAGTTATTTATAGACAAACCATTTCAAATATAAATTACAAATTATGACTTCCAATTTTAATATATTTCCAAGAATACAAAACAATATACTTCCTTCATACATATTTCTTTCCTTTACAATTAAACAGAGATTTCAATCACAATTTGATATTCCAACTCAACACAACAATGCAAATGAGAGATGAAATTACAATTCTTTATTAATTCAAAAGGAGAGACATCTTTACATTCTTTCATTCCTTGAATGCAAATAACACATTTCTATTTCTTTCTTTCCAATAACAGAACAAAATATAATTATCCTTCACATTCGAATGTACAACTTCATAATCAAATTACATACATATTTTCTTCACAAAATACATATTACAATTTCATCCACATCATAGTGGGAAAGGTTACAATGAAATAAATTTGTTTCTCAAAGGACTGTCAAAACTACATTTTCCTTTGCTCCAGAACAACAACATGCAAGTTTTCTCTTTCTCCAAGTTGATCACAACAAAAGTGGGGAAAAGACAACACTCTCCACCCAACCAAGACATCCAATGAAAGGAGAAGCCTTCCTTCATCATTGGTGCCTGAGCCCCAACCAAGATAGAATAAAAGGCGTGATTCAACCCATGGAAACAACTGGCTTCCACAACACACAACATTATTTCAAACATGCACAATTCAATATAAAACATAGTTAAACTCAAAACAATAGTTTACAACTACAATTGAAAAAAATTCAAATGAAAACTCAAGCTTAATCATGTAAACTAAAGTGGCAAGGCCTACGGGGAAGCTACTTATGCCTCCCAATTGGGATTTGGGCATCCACCAGAACAACCCGCCAAAATAATTCATCCCACACACATCCTTATGCCCCCCCACAAATCCTCATTATTCCCCCACAAATTTCCTTATGCCCCCACGAGTAAGAAATGCAAGCTATTTATTTTCCATGGTGGATCCCAAACCCAAACTCCCTCCACAAAATTCTGATGCCAATAGAATTCCTTATACCCCCACCATGGATTCCCCATAGCCTTATCCTACACCATCCCTATGCCAATCTACCCAACCAGCCAATAAATAAAACAAACCATGCACCATTCATCCATACACAAAAGAAAGTGACAACATAAAAGAAGAGTTAAATTGCTACCTTTCCATGGTAGATTTGTTTTCCAAATAGAAACTTCAAGGCTCAAACATAGTCCAAAACAAAAATCTCCCAAGCATGCAAAGATTTCTCTAAAATTCCTCCAAAACAAGAGCTCCAACATAAGAAAATGCACCCCCAAGAAGTTGTAAAAATCATTCAACAACCCAAAACAAGCAAGGAGTTTAAATTTTATAGAAGGGAAGAAGAGAGGATGATGTGGATCCATGTAGGATGCCACATCACACATCCTCAAATTCAAACACAAAAACAATATTCATTCTCCAAAGAACAATAATGAGGTGGGTGAAAATATGACAAGTTACTTGGCACACTCCAAAAGCCCACACCTCAAGGGACAACAAATAAATAACATGCAATAAAGTGCAATCAAAACAATGTAACATGATTTATAAAATTCATTATAAAATTCCCAAATCACTTCTCCAACCATAAGTATGGTTGGTAAATCAAATTTAGAGGCATGGGAAAAGTTTTACTTTTCCCATAAGCCTCCAAAAACAGCTCCCAAGGACAAATTCGAATTTGTCATGGAGGTGGAGTATTTCATACTCCAAAATTGACTTACACAAACTCTTACACATCCCTTACATATTTAATACAAACAGCCAACAACTTCCATTATTACTTTCCCATATCCTTATTTAATTTATTTAAATTTTAACCATATGATTTCCCACATTAATCTACCACATTTAATTAAATAAAAGAAGGGAACACATCACTAATAAAATACATACATACAATAAATAAAATTCAACCACATTAATAAAATACATAATACCCATGGTCACATATAAAGGAAATCCCCCCATGGGAATCCATAACAAAAACAACACACACACACACACACACAAAACAAGTTGCTATGGTGGCCTTGTAATTCACCTAGAATTCCATTGTGGTTGGTCTCCGATCCCCAATGTTTTGTTGTGATATTTTTCACCGCAAAATTTGATTACCTCCTTTAGCCTCATGGCCATATCAGAACATCCAATATGATACAAATAAAATCACAAAATCATCTAAGTATGTGAATCACAACAACATCAAGGAAATTTAACATTATCACATACAATTTATATCAACAACTATGTCATCATCATATAATATCCATTTTCTAGATCTACTCATAATATCCAAAATCACATGTCTGAACAACATCCATAAAACATCCATGTCAAATAGAATATCATCATCCATAGATGAGTGTCTCTAATAATCATCATACATCATAAATAATCAAGATCAACAATAATCCATGATCAAATATCTAACAACATACTAAATCAAAACTTAGTTTCTTGGAATAAGGTTTGCACTCTAAAATCTATAGGGGGACTGGGCATAAAAGACATCAAGAAAATGAATGAGGCTCTTATTATGAAAATGGGCTGGAGAATGCTTTCTAAGAAGCAACCCTGGATTGAATTAATTAAGGCTAAATACCTTAACCAACAAGCAGTCTTTTCTTTTCTTCAAGATGAGCACCTTCCCTATGGTTCCATTTTTTGGAATAATTTAGTGAAGAGCAGAAATTTCATCAAACAAGGAAGTAAATGGAAAGTGGGAGATGGCTGTGATATAAAATTCTGGGAAGATAACTGGTCTAATGGCAGCCTTATGGACAGATTTGGTGTTGCCAAAGATAGTCTTGAAAACAAGTATGGCACTAGAATCAAGGATTATATTGATAGAAATGGCAACAAAAAGAAATGGAAAAAATTTATGTGGATAGAGATGATCTGATCCAAACTATCTCCTCCCTGCAGGATCAGTTGGATCTTATACCTTTAAGTCAGCTGGATGTTAAGGATGAATTGGTCTAGAGAAATTCTATTGATGGGGACTACTCTGTCAAAACTGGTTATAATACTTTCTTCACCAATAGTCAAACTGAGTTTAAATGGAGTAGAATTTGGATGAATGAGCTAACTCCAAAAATTAACTTTTTCTTTTGGCTTGCTCTCAGGGGCAGAATTCTTACCACTGACAACCTGATTAGAAAAGGATTCATAATGCCTAATCGATGTCATCTTTGTAAAAAAGACTCTGAGGATATCAGTCATTTGTTTATCCATTGTGATTATGCTACCAGAATATGGAGTTTTTCCCTCTCTAATTTTAAAGCTTTTTGGGTGGTTCTGAAGGACTTCAGTCAGCTCTGGACCCAATGGAGCCCACCCTATAAACATTGTGTTGTAAGAAGGCTATGGAATTTGGTAATACCCCATGTCATTTGGAGGATATGGAAAGATAGAAATGATATTATCTTTAGAAATAGTAAACAGAATTATAAGCTTAGTATTGGGAAAATTTCTAATGCTATTAAAGAGAATATTGTTAGATTTAAACCCCCCAAGAACAAGAGTTATCCAGAAAATGAAGAGCATATCTTGTCCCAATGGCAAATTGGAGTTGACAAAATCTAAAATAATCTCGTAATAACATTGATAGATCTGTTATCCAAAATTCACCCCAGGGTAATTTTGATAACATGCGCAAAAAAATTCAGTCCGGCAAGTATATTGATTCAAGGCCCAAAATCAAGAAAATCGGCTAAGTCCTAGCCCAGTGCAAAGACTTGGGACAGCTTGGGACGTCGGCGCGAACCAGGTCGAAATCCCCGAAGGCGGTCCATGGAAAATAGTTGGGACAATTGGGACATCGACACGCTGGACGCGAAAGGCCGAACCGGCCGAAAGTGGAAAAAATCGCCAAGTTTTGTTTGGGACATCCGGGCCAAAGGTACGCGGAGGACGCAGACGCCGCTTTGGCACAAGTCACCCATTTCGGGCGGGCTAGAAATATTTGTCCCAGACAGTCCGGGACAATTGGGACAAAAGTACGTGGAGGACGTGAACCGGCCGGTTCGGCCGAAACAGATGACTTTTGTTTGGGACATCTGGGCCAAAAGTACGTGCGGGACGTGAAAAGCCGAAAGAGCCGAGAGCGAATCAAATCTTGCCACGTGTCTTCGCATGCAAAGAGGGATGGGAAGCCCGACCGGGCGGTTTGGAAGAATTTGTCCTGCATAGTTTGGGACATCTCGGGCCAAGAGTACGTGAGGGACGTGAAAATCAAAGAGCCGAGAGCCAATCAAATCTCACCACATGTCTTCATTTTGAAAAGTTGCTAAGTGCGCCCTCAAGCCCAAACCAATAAAGTAGTGCACGTGTCCAAGTTTAGGGCCCAAAGGAAATTGTCAAAGGATGAACCCGCAAACAAATCAGAGCCCGACACGTGTCATCCAGTGGCAGAAGAGTGCGGGAAAATTCAAATATTTTCCGCCGAGCCGCTTTTGCCTGTTTTGCCCTAAATCTTCGAATCGCCATATCTTTCGATCCAGAGCTTAGATTTCACGTTATTTATATCAATGGAAAGTTGGTGAAATTATCTCGCACAATTCTAGGGTCAATCTTGAATTTTGTTGAGTTTGGAGAGAGAAAAATCAAGAAATGTCTCGACGCGTAATAATAGAAAAGAAGTGACGCTTTCAACAACTAGCTTTAATACACAGATAGTTAGTTCACTTTTCGCAGATGAGTCCTCCGCTTTTGCCGGGATTCACCACTTCGCCATAATGAAATGAGTTAAATGCAACCTAGAAGTGGTTGGGGTAGATCTAGATTTCATCTCTCTTCCCTCTCTCATTCTTCCTATATATTGTAAGGAGGGGCTTTTCTAAAGGTCGAACATTCCTGTTTTGCTCCTCCCTTCTTTTCTTTATCGTGTGAATTTGTGGAGTTCGAACCTCCCATTTGAACTCTGTAATGCGAATCTACCTCTTGGCATTTTGTAGTGTATTGTATCAATCTTTGGAGCAAGTAATACATGTCGTGGATGATTCTCAACCCTCTTTGTGTTCATTTGCATCCTCCTAGTCTCTTCACCGCAAATTTTTTTATATGTGCATGATCTTGCATCACATTTGAATGGTCTGTGTTTATTGCATTTGGATAGTGTTCTTCATTCCTCGGTGCATCACCTCTCGTTAGCTTAGGTTTATTTTTCACGATCTTCTTACCATGTCTCCTTGGCAAGTTAGATTAGGTTTTGAATAAACCCTCTGCATTTTCGTGTGCATCTAAACAAGAGGAATAGGAACCAGCTTTCTTTGGAGATTCCTTTCTCATTTTACAAGTCCCACACTGGAGAAAGGATTCAATGTTGTGCAATCACACCGGATTCTGAAGATCAACCTAGAAATCTGATCACATCCAGTGGGGTGCTTTGATTTTGCACTAATGGTTTTGGGCACGCTGTGGGACACTAGAGGTCTCTTTTTATTGCAGCAAAGTTGATGTGCATCTACTGTAATTTTCTTGCTTGAAAAGAGCTATTATTTGCATATCTGGTGACTCCAGGGGAAGAATCAACTGGTTTCAGCAGTGCAGGCCTGAAAACTCATGAGAAGAATCACCACAAGGTCAAGTGTTGGAGAAGAAGAAGTGTTGTTTGAATACCTGTAATTATCTCCAAGAAGAAGGCAAAGAGGAAGAAGGATTCAAAGGTCTCCATCTCCACCAAACAGAACTCTCTCAACTCCTCCACCTGGTAGGCCTTTCATTTGTCAACAAGGGTTTTAAGACCAATTAGAATGACACAAAAACAACCCCTATGTCAACTTCTGAGGCAGCAAGAGCCCACTTGCCCTCAATGCAACAACATCCAATTCCTATTGCAGCCTTCAAGAATATTCCTACTTCACCGGAGAAAATCGAGACTACCTGTAGGTGTGATCATGTTAAGGACATTTCCAACCTTTGTGTAATCCATGAAATCGATGAGATGCAAGTGGTTGCCAAGTTACTTGTCATCTTCATTCAAGGGGAAAGCATTGCAATGGTTTAGAAGCTTTGGAGCTGGTTCTATCACAAATTGGAATTAGTTGTGTATAGCACTTCATGAGTAATTTGGAGAAAAGGGAGACAACTTGTCTCTTTTGGAGTCACTGACAACCATCAAGAGAGAGCTCCCAATGAGTAATTGACTGATTTCAACTTCAAATTTCAAAAGACTTGGGAGAGAATTCCAGCAAGCGCTTAGGCTAATAGCAAGATAAGGTGCTTTTCTCTACTATCTCAAAGCTCTAAATTCTCCGATATTTCTATGTTGATTCAGTCCATGGGAGGCATAACTATCCCTATGGCTTACATCATTGCCATTAGGGCTGAAAATTGTTTGATCCAAGCTGAAAATCCTTGCCCCTAGACCTCCCATGCCATTTTTTCCAAGTTTAGAGGATCCAAACACCAAACTGTTGTGGTCAGAAAATGCATCGCGTGGACAGGATCTATGGATAGACTTGAGCTAACGGTGTGCGGGCTTAGCCCCTCTTTGAGACAGCAGAAGTGAAACTGGTTTATTGCTACTTTACTAGCAGGAACCTAATGCGAAGTCTCACGTATTCTCGCCTTCGGGGGTTGGGATCTGATCCCAGTAGAGTGTTCTAGGCTGCGAAGAGAAAGGAATAAAAGAAGGAGAAGAGAAAGAACAGATCCGAAGGAAGAAAAGAAATGAGTTCCAAAGCGGAAGGGTCAGAAAATCTATGCTTTGGGCTTGGTAGTAAACAGAGCCAAACCTACTTGCATAAATAAACAAAGCAATACTGATAAACAAGTGACGGAAAAGTAGATATGAATTCAACAGAAAAGACACATGCAGATCTAACATAAGAAAGATCTAATGTATAACACAGCTATTGAGCACAAAGTCTGAATAATTGTATTAATTGTTTTTATCTGTTACAAGAAAGCTCAAAGTCTTTCTCTCCTCACCTCTATTTCTATCTAAAAAATGTTCACCCCCCGAATACAACAAGTATTCTAGTATTTATAGAAAGTGAGGGAGAGAGAAGGCAAAATGGAGCCAACCACTTATTCACAAGATATTTACAAAATATCCAAAAGTCATGTTGACTTTGACAACTTGGATGGATGACATCATCCCATGATGCAACATGGATGATGTCATCATTTGTGCCAACACACTTCAGATATTTCGAAGAGAAAGTCGGAGAATAGAGAGGAGAAGAAGAAGAAGAAGAAGAAGAAGAAGAAGCTATTCATCATCATCATCCGTGGCCTAAAAAGGGGGTTCGCTGCTTCTCGATGCTTGATCAGAGATGAGATGTGGAACCGAGCGAGTATTCCAAGAACTTGCGATCATTGGCCCAAATTGATTCTGTGATGGATCCTTCGTGGCTGCTTCACCGATCATTGCTTCAAGCAAGTCCCGCTCGTCTATGAGCTTTTCCGGGAGTTTGGAATAATCTTTACCCGCCTCGATTAGGATCCGGATGAAGTCCCTACAGCCGTGAGGTTATTGATGGATTCTGGATGTCAAACGTGACTTCTGGCCCCGTCTCGAGAAGCTATCTCTCAAAATTCGGATAGTATCGCCGGTGATCTCAAGGTGAGGGAAGGAGTGAGTAACCCCCAGAAAGTCATAGATAGAACAATCTTCTCCATTTGATGCATCGCATCCAGGTAAGCTCTTCCTTCACCTTGTCTATCTTCTCTAACACAAATTCGAGCTGTTTGATCTATCCGAGTAGTCCAGAGTGGACATGGTCTCTGTTGAGGGTCCTCGATGACCGAATACTTAAACTTGACCAAATCTCTTCGACACATATAACATTTGTTGGAAGGCCTCGTGTTGCTAATGTTTGAGGCGCCCATTCGCTCGATGTTCGGTATAGCCT
>CM031239.1:462571680-462651797 GCA_018340775.1 Taxus wallichiana var. yunnanensis
ACCACGTTCATCACCCCTTGGAGGGACCTTGCCTCGCTACAGTCATGCCATTTGGCCTTAAAATTTAGGTGCCACATATCGTTGGGCTATGACTTATATCTTCCATGACATCATGCATCGTATATTGGAAGATTATGTGGATGATCTCTGGCCAAATATAAACACCGCTCCTTGAGCACCTCACCATCCTTAAAACCATTTTTGACCACCTCATTAAATATTACATTCACCTTCAGCCCATAAGTGTGTCTTCATGCTTCTCTCAGAAAGCTCCTTAGGATTTATCATTTCCTACTGTGGTATAGAAGTTGACCTGCTAAACTCAAGGCCATTCTCGAAATGCCTCCGCCCGCTAACCTTAGACAACTCTCAGTAGCTTGTAAGGTAAGTTTACGATCTATTCACTATTTCATTTCACAATTATCTAATCAATTTCAACCATTTCATCATTTCTTTAAGAAAGATGTCTCCTTTAAATGGGATGATGATTATCATAAAGCTTTTGAGGCCTTAAAACAATACCTTCTCCAACCACTCGTACTCATTCCACCTAAATACGATCAACCCTTCTACCTATACATCTCAAACTCACGATCACTCCTTGGGGCCATGCTCACTCATCATGATGAACAACATAGGGAGTAGGTAGTTTATTACATAAGTTGTACTCTTTTAGACTATGAAACCCGATACAACCCATCCCAAAAACTTTTCTTAGCCTTAGTTTTCATTGCCACAAAACTCCGCCATTACCTACTCAACCACAAAACCTATGTTGTGACCAACACTAACCCCTTACACTTCATGTATGCCAAACCTTATCAAAATCAATGTGCCACACATCTGGCTTATATGCTTTTAGCTGACCTTAACCTTGAATTCATTCATCAAAATTCCATCAAGGGCCAAGCTATCACTAACCAATTGGTCGATGCACCTATTTCTAGGGATCAACCCTCTAATTTTGACTTTCCAGATGAGTCAATTGCTACCCTTTCCTTGGACGAACCCACTTACCAAATGACACTCTTCTTCGATGGTTCCAAGTGTTAGCATGGGGTGGGGCTGGTGTTATCCTCATTCCACTTGATGGTGAACCCATGCCTTTGTCTTTCAAACTCAATTTTGATTGTACAAACAATATTGCTGAATACGAAGCGCTCGTATTAGGTCTCCAAGCCACCTACGCCCTAGATGTCAAATCAATCAACATCTTTGGTGATTCTCAATTGGTTATAAACCAAGTCAATGGTATATACCAATGTCATAATGAGATACTTCAAAAGTATAAACATCATGTAGACATACTTTTGACCACCTTCGACCGCTTACACCTTCAAACCATCCCCTGTTCAACCAAAAATTTGTAGATACCATGGCCTACTTGGCTTCTCAAATACCCACTTCACTGTCGATTCTAAAATCTTTGTCACCATATAATGACTCCAATCACCCTCATATTTACCTTGTGACATTTACTCCATCAGAACCATCACTTGGACCCAAGTGACCTTTGGTATAAACAATACTCTGAACTATCTTTCTCTCTCCATCTTACCTCCTATCTCACCCGTAATGGACAACGCACCTTCCTTAAAAAGGTCTCTCGTTACGTCATCATGGGGGCCTCCTCTATAAGCATGGCTTTGATGGTATTCTCTTACGATGCCTCATGAGTTCTGAAATTCCTTATACCATTAAGGAAGTTCATGATGGCATATGTGGAGGTCACTTCAGTGGCCTTGCTGTTGCTAAGCGTATTCTTTTCGCCTAGGCTATTACTGGCCTGACCTTAACCATGATTGTTGTGACTATGTCAAACATTGTGTAAAATGCCAACAACATGCCAACCTTCATCATACACCTAGTCACGCCTTACAGGTCACCCGTGACCTTTGGCCCTTCTCTCAATGGGGTTTGGATCTTGTCGAGAGATCAACCCCCATTCTTCCCAACGCCATCAATGGATCATCACCGCTACCGAATACTACACAAAATGGGTTGAAGCCATACCACTCATCTCCATGAAAGCTAAGAAAATATGTGAGTTCATCAATCATCACATCATTTGTCTACTTTGGTGTTCCTCATCGCCTCATCACTGATAATGGAAAATAATTCAAAAATAAAACATTGCAAAACTTTGCACGATGCCTTTTGTATTTAGCTAAGTTTCTCACCTTATTACCCACAACCAATGGCTAAGCCAAATCCACTAATAAAACCTTAAATAAAATTCTCATGAAAGTGGTTAATGATACTGGGAAGGACTGGCATACACACATTCCTTTTTCCTTGTGGGCATACCGCACTAGTATTCACACTTCCACTACCGCCACACCTTTTCTCTAGTCTACGGTATAGAGGTTGTTCTACCTCTCAAGTCTAGATCCCTCACTCCACATTTCTCTTCATGACATGCTCAATGATGATGAATTTCATCAGGACCATTTAGCACAACTTGAGTTATTAGACGAACGCTGTCATCTTAACACTCTTGATCACCTTCAAGTTTACCAAAAATGTATCAAATGTGCCTATGACAAATGTGTCCATGAACAAACCTTTCACGTTGGTGATCTTGTCTTGAAAGAAAATCAACATGTAACCAAAGTAGAAAAAGTAAACGGGGAAATTTTCTCCTAATTGGCTTGGACCATACATCGTGACCCATACTTACGGATCAAGTGCTTATCATTTATCTTCACTCGATGGTAAACCCAACTCCTAGCCCCTTAATGCCTTGCATCTTCGACCATTCTACTACTGAATTTTAGTCCTACATCACCTTTTTCCTCTTTTCCATGCTCATCCCTTGAGCGCTATCCACTTCTTATACCTCACCAATGATTAAACAAGAATCATGTGTGTACACGTCACTTGTTATCTTCTCTTGAATATGTGTACCATGATGCACACATAACATGATTCTCATGGATACTTTTCATCTACCTTTAGATGAGATCCCATGGTCATTTCACCCTATTTTAAACAAGAATCATGTTCTTCACCTTGGTCTTGTCCATGACTTCAAAATCCCTCACATGGGATCCAACTCCTTGAGTCAAACTTCTAATAAAAAGATGACTCCCTCAAAAGGACATCTTCCTCTCTAAATCTTTATAAATAGACTGCTCCCTCGAAGGACAGCTATGTAAAGCTCTTTAAAAAAAAAGTGAGAGAATCTAAAGCTTCCCACATCGATCAGCTTCACGAAGACCTCAAGGAGTTAATTTCCTCATCCCATATAGACTTCCCACATCGATCAATCTATCTCAAATATTAGTCAAAATAGAAAGACCTTTTAGTCATGGACTTGCCCATTGTGACCTTGGATCTCTTGCCCAAGAGCATGCTACCTCATACCATATAAAAATTAACCACCTTTCACCCCTCTCACCATTCACTCCCATTTCTTACCACCTCAAGGGACCTCTTGGAAACCATGCCATTTGGTGATCATGTGACTACTTTTCACCCTTAGATCAATCAATCATGCAATGTCTTTAGGGTCTCACGTTCATCACCTCCTCCAAGGTATGACCTACTTGGTATGATCCTAACCAATCAGGTGGCTTTCTTTCCCCCTCTTATCTTTTAACCTTCTTTACTATTACGTATTGATTACCTTATACAGGACTTGGTCCTCGACGCTTACCTTTGGGGTAATCTTCTTCTTCTACCACACTAAAATCACCTATACCAAGTTTCCCACAACTCACCCACACCTAACAGACCTAAACCCAAATCATGCCTAAAACCTACCAACTCATTTTCATACCTCCTCATATTCTTCCCTAGCTTATGGGAGAACTACATCGGCCTGAGGTCCCTTTTCACCGGGACTATGTAGGCACTTCGAGGGCATGGGGCCCTTGGAGGTTAGCTCAGCCACTCTCTACCCTAACCAATTCATCTTTCATCTTCCTAAATTACATTCTACCCCACTTAGTTTCCTTTTTATGTCAAAATTGAAATTAAACCAAACAAACAACAAGTTGCTTAACATTTTTATCATCATCACAACATACATTTATTATGACTACCATTTCTCTACCATCATCATGCATGTATTATAAAACATCTTAAACATGACCCATCTCATCATTCATTGCACAAATTAATGAATCACAACTTCAACCAATTTAAACTCAACCATACCTATGACCTAACTCATCCATGCCTATGACCTAACTCAACCATGCCTATTACCTAATTCAACCATGCCTAGACCACAAACCTAACTCAACCATGCCTATTACCTAACTCAATCCATGCCTATGACCTAACTCGATCCATGCCTAAACAAACCTAACTCAATCCATGCCTAAACCTAACTCCGATCCATGCCTATGACCTGACTCAATCCATGCCTAAACCATGCCTATGACCTGACTCGATCCATGCCTAAACCAACCTGACTCCATCATGCCTCACTCACCTAGTTTCCATCCATATCACATGAAAAAATTAAAATTCTCATAAAACACCAACAAATCATCAAAATCTCATCCATCTCATCATATAAACAAATATGTGTGTCTCTATACAATATACACGGATATCCAATCATGTACATCTCTCAAAATCGTTAGCACACAGGCCGATACTCAATACAAAATATCATCAGCATGCGGCTATCATATATAATAAAACAATAAAACAATATAAAATCTCTTTGGCACATATAAAATAAAAACTTTTGTACATCTACTCACTTGCTGCATATAAACAATGTGATCAAAATATAAAATCTCTTGAGCACGCAAAGCCGGTATATATCAAAAATCAAAACTATGTCAAAATTGGGAGCCATATATCAGGCATCATCTCATGACGGATATCCTCCATATTTGTATCTCATGTCCCTATCCCCTCTACCTCCTCGGCCCCTATCTGGTGACCTACTAACATCTCCCCACCCATCATAGGTGGTGGTTGGGTCCCTGCTAGTGCATCAACTAGAACTGCCTCCGGAACTGGTGGCCTCACCCTGACCATGTCTTGGGGCTTGATGGCCCCCTGTACTCTCCATGCTATGGGTGCGTGATCTGGTCCTCTCGCTAGAGGCTACATGCCTGTTTCCATACTTGGCATATGATAAATAATCTATCCCTACCACTTCATTTGGTCCTGATAGTACCTGGCCTCCTCTCTCACCTCCCACAACCTAGATATGGGCACTATCTGTGGTGGCCCCATCGGCCTCTAACCCTATACACTTGTCTGTGGGACCCTGTCCCACCCTTGCCTATGAACTAGGACCCTATCCAGTGGTGCCTGGTGGTGCCATCTCAAATTTGCCCTACCCTATGCTCGTATTTAGGGCCTGTAAAGCCCCAATTTGTGCCTGTGTTGTGGCCAACTGGCCCTAGCAACCCTGTCACCTATGCCTGTAGGGAAGCCACCCAACCATCATCCCCATCTCCATCTCCATCCCCACCCTGGGCCATCTGGGCTGAAGACTAGCCACCTGTACATGTAACTCAGCCACCTCCACCTCTGAACTGGCTAGTTGTCCCTGCACCATACCCAACTGGGTAATCAGGTCACCACCTACCCCTATAGGGCATCCTCTACATGATGATGGTGGCTAAATCTTGGCCACCTACTACTGCCTCGGGTGGTACTACTCATAAAATGAGCCACCCACCACTATCTGTATCTATCTCAGAACCCCACATCATCAATCCATGGTCTACCACCTACTCCTCCTGCCCTGTGGGCACTTGCTGTGGTGTGGTAGAGGTAATGGCCTCTCCACGTCATCTCTCCCAGTACTTTGGGGAAGGGTGGAGGTATGTCCTGTGGCAGTCCAAACTACCATCTAACCCTATCCACTAGGATCATCTCATGCTCCCGGCACGACACCCCTCTATCCATCTCAACAATTGAAGACCATCTAACTCATCATGCATCTTCACTGGAATGATGAGGGATAACCCACATACGGTCTCCATATGATGTCCACTCCAGACAACCCCTCTAATAAATGCCTATAATAGGCTACATCATGTGTAGCCCTATCTGATCACCACTCTCCAATCATAGGTACCCATCACCTATACCCCACCCACACCAATCTCGGTGGAAATGCATCTTCTCAGGGCATACCTACTGGCCGCACACAAACTATGTGCTCATAGGCCCAATAGTGTAGTAAAAATGTGCAACACAGGCTGAACCTACATAGATGCCCATATGCCCACAACTCTCAGATATATACACACAGAATGCACGTGCCCAAGAAAAGTGGGTCTGATCTATCACCATGTCATGTAGTACCCCCATCAATGAGCGGGAAATCTCCCTCCCTCGCATCTAGCAGTGTGAAACAACACACTGCCTCCATCAATAAAACAACGAGCCTCGTCTCCTCTAGATGGGCCTGATACATCCCTTCATAACTCAGACTGGCACTATGGAATGTCATGTCTACCAGTCCCTCTCCAAACACTATCAACATCAACTCCTCCGAGGCCTCGAGGAGATCGAGTACACCTGCATCCCTAGTATCGATAGCCGCATGATCCTAAACACATCCTCCAGGGTGACTGTCATCTCACCCATCATGGTAGGTGGAACGTGTTGGTCATTGAATCCCATCTATCGATGAGAGTGACCATCAGACTCCGGCTTTCTGACCATGCCGATAGCGCACCCCACTCGTAGGCCCACCTCCTCCACATGCTTTGCCACCTCGGCTCATCATGCCTCGCACTCTCAAGAGTAGGGGTGGCACCCTGTCTCTCATCCACAGCTGATCTCTCCCCTACATCCAATACAAACATCAAATTAATCCACCTTCATCATACCCATACTCACCCACTATCATTTCCCCATACCCATTTTCCCCCACCTACACTAGGTTTTTCACCAACGCACCCTATTCTACCCTTCCCTATCTCACCCACTCCACCTAGGCCCTTTCGGCCCCTTTTTCTCCAAAACCCAACCGACCTGTGAGTTATCTCTAACTCGACCCCGATCACCCATAAAACTGCATTGGTCACTCATTTTTTCGTGACTATTTTGTGACCGATTCTGGTTTGACCCTACCGACACGGCAATCCGGCTAATGCTGACTAACGCCGATGCCATTGTCACTATCATGGTGAATACCGTGATGCCCAAACCCTCCATTCTCTAAAAAATCCCTTTCCTCTCTTCTACCCACCCATCCTCACCTAAACCTCCCCTCAGCTCCCTCCACCCCTCCTTCACCCACTCACCTCTCTCCCCATTCCTATTCTACCCAATTTACCCTACCACATTTCAAATTTCATTTTTCCCCCACCCAAAAAAAACCCAATTTGTCAAACCCCGACTTATCACCTAATCTATCTAATAAAACACAACATGGGTTTGATTCTTACCTCATCATGTTGTCATCACCATGGTGGCACATCTAAGCCCGCCGACACCGGTGGCCCGCCCGATCCCTCTCTAGCCTCTACCATCACCAATCACTAACCGCACTCCAACCAATCAAATCACACAATCTGATCCCATGGACCCACCTCTCAACTACCAATCACCCACCATTCGGCTCACCAACTCAACTCTCCATTCCATCCGGACACTTTCCCCCTTTCTCTCTCTCTTTGTGTCATTTTCCCAATTCGCAAGAAGACAAATGATTTGCAAAAAATGTGGATTTTTCATTTTTATAACATCCCGACCTAACCGATGCCGGTTTTACCTTCACCAACATCGGTCATGTGCCCTACCTTACCATGTGATCGTTACCCTATACCGGCATCGATTAGCCTTGACCATCGTCATTCACTATCTCTTCCACATTGCCCCAATTTCCCTATTATCTACCCATCACTTTTTTTCCTCACCCAACGCTTACCCTGACCATTCACCTCACCCTCCTGACCTCATCATTTACTACCTACCTCATCCTCATTTGGGGACTCGTTATTTTACCCATACCTCGGCCCTACCCATGCCGTGACCTAGATTCTTGGACTTGAACATCGCTAGTGACCTTTGACCTCATGTGTTTACTATACCTTGTGGCACTATTACCTATGTTGATTGACCTAATGACCTTACCTTGCCTCTTTCCATGACCATTTATCCTGACCCTACCTTTGGTGTACCAACACACCTAAACATTCCTACACCTGACCTGCATCATGTTTCCTGACCATATCCTATACCTTGATATACAGAATCACTTCAACCTTGTTTGGATAAACCTATCGACCTTAGACAATGTAGAGTTTTCCTACTCTTCAACCTGGTACCATGTTGTAGTTTATACATGTGTGTGTTTGATTATTACTACCTTTGACCCTGACCCATTACCTAGATTACCCGAGTGGACCTTTTCCCTTTTTTCCCCATTACCCACCCTCCTCTTCATCACATTCACCTTTTATCAAACCACTCACCGATTCTTCCTTTTCCTCATCAATTCCTAGTTTGAGGGGATCACCTTCACCCACACATGGGGCAACCACATCTTATTTTTGTCAACGTCACTTACCAATACAAGCAACACAACAAAAAGGGGAAAATGTAGACACTAAAATTAGGTCACACTCCCCTTTGGTCCCCATCAAATAAATACCTTGAACACATCCACCTAGCCATGGCCCCCTTCACCCTACTATAATATTAATTTAATTAATTTAATTAAATTAATTCATTATCCTCACAATATTTATTATTTAAATATTCTAATTGGGATAATGCTCACATATCCACCTCATCCTAAGGCCTATTCTTAGTAAGTTTCCATAACTAACTAAGACCTACCCAAACCCTAAAAATCAATGCCTACATTCCCTCTAACCACATTCCCACATGTTAGAAGGAGATTTCCATGCTAATCCATGGGGTAAACGAAACGAGATCCCAAAAATCAAGGGGATCTACCTAGTTTAGTAAACCTAGGAAATCCTACCTTAACCGACATCGGTTACCCTTAACCACCATCGGTTAAGATGGAACCATCGTCGGTTACCATTTAACTCCCAAAACAACCTTATTTTAGGGTTGGCACATTTTTTAGAGGTTGACACATTTTTGAGAGAGAGACATCTTCTGAGAACAAGTGATGAAACTAGAGCTGCATGCAAGTAGAACCAACATCCGTACAAGCATCAGAACACCCATAGCCAGTACCGAAGCAATCACACAACCACCTACCTTCACGGGAGCATCCAGGAAGTGCCAAAGATTACACCAAGTTCATTTGATCACCCACCATTACCAACCAGGCATCAAGCTCATACAAATAGTAAGTTTGTTAACTCTGTATTGGTTCCTTTTCATTTGAGCAGATCCTTTTACATTTGTTATTAGTTTCTACTTTCATTTCCATTCCCCACCATTTTATCTCCATGTAAACTTGACCATCCTTTTTCCCACACCATTGAACTATCCATATCTAGACTTTCATCATTCCTGTGCATATCCAGGATCCATACGAATCTCACCATTTCCCTTCCACCTTTATCTAATCCCGATCTATCACCCAACCAAGTTTTATTGAGTTTCCTGTACCCAACCATACCGATGCCAGTCACCAATAACCATCACCAATTAACCTAAACCGACATCGGTCTCTGTATCTTTTACCAAAAACCCATATCAGAGCCTAAAACCACCACCAAATACCCTAAACTACCCAAATCTGACTTGACCAATAATAGTATCCTAACAGTGACCTTGACCTTCAAATTCAATCATAGCTTAGCCTGTTGTGAATGAATTTTCTTATTGTAGATGAATGAGATACCTAAATCATTTTAACTACAGTAGGATTTACTTTATTACCAGCATTAAGTTGTTTTAAATAGTGGATTGACAACCATCTAGGAAGTATCACACTTCCCAGATCTAGCACATGCTAGGCAGTCCACTACATATATTGTTTAACTTTTATTTGGTGGTCTTGTGTTCCATTTCAAGTAGTTCCTCCAAGCAAAAAGGAAGCTCTCATGATCAGTGTGGATTCAAGTCATACACGTGTAATAACCTATCAACCAACATCTCAACAAGTATTCCTCCTACACCCATTACCCTCATTTATTTTGTCATTTTCTAAGAAATTCTCTAGAATCAGGTGAAACACAAAGCATCGTCATGGGTGATCGAGATAACCCATGTTTGAAAGATTGCAAATGCTTTTGTGTGTCCTCTTTATTATCGGTTAAATTTAGGCATTTCCCAATGTATGGGATATGGAAGAATATGAATTGATGGGTGGATGGGCTCATTACAAATTTCATTATAAGTGAGAGAATTGTGTGAGCTTCGAGACCAATGCCTCCAAAGTCTACATCTTGTCTATCATTAACTTGATGAGGCCATTGGTAGGTGGTGATGGATGGGTACCTCCCTGTAGCATAAGAGGGTTGGTGTTGGACATATCTGGAGGTGGAATTACAGTATATGGTGATGTTGAATAGGTAGGTTGAGAATGAGGGAGTGAGATAGGGGGCACATACCCAGAATGAATGATAGATGAAACAGGAGGATGCTGATAGTACATATATGGAGGTGGAAGGGTCGAGGTGACTCTACAAATGCGATGAGGGTTAAGGACTATGGAATAGAAATGAAAATGTTTTGAAATGGGGTAGGGTTAGCAACCAGGGTGGTTGTGTCACTATGGGTATATGTGAGACAATAGCACAAATGAAGCTATGTTACGGATGGTTGGTGAATCCCAACTATAGTGGATCTTGTGGGTGCAATAGATGTGGTAGATGTGGTGGTCATAGTAGGTAAATGGCCTAGCTTTAAAATGAATGGGGGTAAGGAAGGTGGGAGTAGCACTGAGAGCTAGAAGGGGCCAACATAGAAGTAGGAGCTTTTGTTGGGGTGATAGATACGGGCATTTCGTATATCAAACCAACTGATTTGAGGCATCTCAGTGGACGAGTGGGAAAGGTAGAATTGTAAGGCAACAAGGTTATGATTAAGGATTCGTGAGAACTCTTCAACACTGTGGCGATGGTGATAGGTTAGGAAGGATCCATGGGTGATAGGTGAAGGTGGTGAAGGACTAGGTGGGAGTGGTCGAAGGCTAGCGTGGAATGTGAGGGAATTTTCTTGACTATGAGTCAGCACCATGTGAACAAGTGTTGATTTGGTAGGACTGATTTCTATAAATGACACAAAAACACAACAGAAATAGGAAAAATAGGTAGTGGTAGGTGGATTGGGTCAATATATGAGCTGGAAAAATAGCACAAAGCAACCAACGCTAGTTAGGGAAAACTGATGTTGCTCGGAGGTAACCGCGGCCGATCACATGAGGAAAGAACAATTTTCTAAACAAGGAAAAAGACTGATAATGTACTAGGTAGATAAGTTATAGGATGGATTTTATCAAAAAAAGAAGATACTTGAGTTATGAGAATCTAAACAACAAAGAAGATGAAGCAGTGTCCTTTTGGGCGGGTTATCCAAAAGAATAGTAATCGACCTTTGGTTGGATAAAATTGGTGATCGCTGAGTGTAACCAAGGATGGTCATTGGACCCAACACATGTTACTATGAAATTGAAATAGAGATGAATAAAATTCTATTTTGATTTAAAAATAGTTTGGAATCAAACCCATAACTCGAGAATGATAAAAATGGGGTCTAGGCATACTGCATTTGTCGAACTACACCAACTACGATGAGGAGCATGCGAGGAGATATAAAAATATGAATAACATGTCCTCTCACCTCAAAACACAAGCCAAGTAGAAACACTAATAAAAACATGATCCTAAAAGTGCTCTTTCTATTATGTTTGTTCAGGTTTTACACTATTTATGAATGACCTTGTGTGTATTTAGAACATAAATTTTTTTGGGTTGGGAAGGCATACTACGAAGAAGGATATCTAAAAGGAAATGTTTTAGGTATGTTATGGTGGGGGCGTTCCATCCTCTAAGATGATTATTCATAGAGGTAATGAGCTAGGGAGTACCACCAACCAGATCGTGTGATCACCTCCTGTTCTCAGGGTAAGATGTTGGTTAAAAATGTGTTAATTTTAATTTTGCAGTTTGGTAAGACTCAAAGAGAGAGAGAGAGAGAGAAATGTGATTTCTACGATTCTTTTTCAAGCATCACTGGGCATGACTTCAAGCATATAGGTTACCCTCATTTAATATGCACTAATGTGGGAATACAAGAATGAAATGTCATTAATTTTAAGCCCAAATCAAAGTATTACATTCGATGACACAAAAGATGAACAAGAGTAAATATGATATTTCATTAATATAATATAAATGAAAGAGAAGAAGAGTTCTTTTATAAAGCACTCAAAAACATGATTTATTTGAGATAATAGAAAGAAGAGAATATTCCAGAGAGAAATTTAATGTGAGAAATGTTGTATATATCTTTCCCCAGAGGTAGATATAGACAAGCAAGAGAATGGAGAAATCAAAGAAGCTCAAATCCTCGATGCGCCAAGGCACCACGTAAATGGCGTACGCGATGTGGCGCACGACAATGGATGTCGATAGGGCAAACAAGGCACCCAAGGTGCACGTAAGTGGCACATGACAATGGATGTTGACAGGAAAATCGGTGTGCTCCAAGGTGCCACCAGTGGCGCACGCGACAATGGATGTCGATGAAGTGAAAATGGTGCGCCCTAAAGTGCATAGAAGTGGAGCATGACAATGGATGTCGACAGGGAAAATGGTGCGCCAAGGCGCATGGCGCAAGTGGCGCACGAAGTCAATGGATGTTGACAGGGTAAATGGTACACCCAAGGCACATACGTAAGTAATCACATGAAAATGGATGTCGATAGGGCAAATGGTGCGCCCAAGGCACACAGAAGTGGCGCACGACAATGGATGTCGACAGGGCAAATGATGCGCCCAAGGTGCACAGAAGTGGCGCACGACAATGGATATCGATAGGAAAATGGTACACCCAAGGTGCATGTCATGGTGCACGACATCTGAATATTGACACATGGATGCACCAAGGCGCACCTTCAGGAGGCGTAACATTTTGAGTGCCGACAGGTGAAGCGGACCTAAAGCGCAGATATTAAGATGGCCATAACTTTTGACTGGGAGCTTGTATTCATACAAGGTTGACTTTTTACCGGAAAGCTTACAAGGTCCTCTATCCAACTACCACTAGATATCTTTAATTAGGTGATAAAAATTCTTAAAATTGTGAAATACAGCTCCACTTTTTGGTCTCATAGTGGTTCTCACCTCTTATACCATAATGATATGATTTAAATGCACGGGAGGTGGTTGGGGCGATTTCAGATTTCCTCTCTTCTCCTTCTCTTTTTCTTCATATAAATTGTAAGGAGGGGGTTCTTTTTGGGTGGTTCATCTTTCCAGCTCTCTGCCTCCTCCCTTTTCTTCTCCGGGGTTGAAAAATGGAGTTCAAACCTCCTCCCCATACCGTAATGGCGTTTTTGCCTTTTACTATTTAAATTATGTTAAAGTGCAACTCTGAGCAATAAAAAATGTGTTTTATGATGCATCTATCCATCCTTGCTCATTTTTTTGCTTGTTTTCTTTCCTCTCCTCATTGCAGTCATTTTTAGCGCATGTTTTAATGTTCATTACTGGTCCTGGAGTCATGTTCATGGAGTTTTGGGACAATTTTTGTGTGAAAATCTATCCTTGGGCCTGTGATGCGTCCATTCCATACTTCCCATCACTCACCTCTCCTTGTTCCATGGCAGTTTGATAGATGTTCAACATTCTCCTTCTCTCGGTGTATCACCGTTTTAGTGTAGGCTTTTGCTATTTTTCCCTTTTCTCTCTCTCTCTGTCTCCTTGGCATGGTTAGACTAGGTTTATATTAGCTTGTCTGCACACACACTGGAATAGCTTGTGGTAGGTAGTTTAGGAGCAGAACCAGCCTTCTCTAGAGATTCCTCTCTCGGTTCACAAGTCCTCACACTTGAGAGAGGTTTCCATGTTGTACAATCACACTAGATGCTTCAAATGATCAAACTAGAAATCTGATCAGGCATCCAGGGGGTGCGGTGATTTTGCAAAAATAGTTTTGGCACGCCCGTGGGAGAGCTTAGAGGTCTTCCACTTCATCTTTTGCAAGTTGGTGTGTTCCTGTGAAGATTTCAGCCTTTGGAGGCACTTACAAACACATCTGGCGACTCCATCTGATCAATAACTCATTCTCTGAGTTGCAGACCTATTTTTCATCCATTCCCACCCATCTTTCTTTCCGTCTCTTTCATTCTTTTCCATTCCATGAAGTTGTGCAATCATGACTTCATTTCCATCATGGAACTCACATTTACAACAGCAACAATATATCACACCTCCAACATGTTTTTTAAATCCTCCAAATCAGCATTTTGAACAAATTCAAAATCAGCATGCATACCCATATGAGCAGCAATGCCAAAATCAGTTTGGCTATGGAGCTTTCCAAGAGCAAGTATATGCAACCTAACAATCGGATGCAAGATGCTTTCTGCATGGAGAAAATCCAAAAGATGGAGGTAAAGATGGTGCGGTCAGAGCAACGGCTCAAATGAGAGCTTTCAAATTGGTTGCAGGACTCCTTGTCCATGGGGAGGCCCTTTTCAAGACACTTCAGCCCTCAAGAAAGCTGGACTTCATGATAAAGATTGCGCAATGTCCCAACACTGCATAATGGACAATGACAGAAATAGAGGCCTATACATTCGGTGTTGAACAACCTTGTCACAAGTGGGTAAGTTCTACACCATCATCTAGTTTTTCTCTTCCCATT
Source organism: Taxus wallichiana var. yunnanensis (assembly GCA_018340775.1). Classification (NCBI taxonomy): domain Eukaryota; kingdom Viridiplantae; phylum Streptophyta; class Pinopsida; order Cupressales; family Taxaceae; genus Taxus; species Taxus wallichiana. Next base: position 462,586,411 of record CM031239.1, read on the forward strand.
ACTCAAGCAACACCATCTCATTTGGAATTGCAAATTCTAAATTCTCCATCTGCTGTCCCAAGTGTTGAATCCATTTCTCCACCTCTCGGTCTCCCACCACACCTCAATTCTTCCTTCCTTTTTCTTCCAAACAATCATCCCGTCCACAAGAGCGAAATGAAATACCTTCCACTCCAAAGAAACAAGAGGTTTCACCTCCTCCACCACCACAAAAAAATACCAAATCAATCAAGTTTCAACCCATCCCTCCTCTTGCATTCCCAATTCCATGTGGGAAAAGAAATTGCAAAAATACGCAGTCATCAAGGATAGCAAGAGAAGAGCCAAGAAAGAAGAAATGACAGGACAACTTGAGGAGTTGGGCTGCCAAATTTGGGATAACAAAGATCCCTTGATGGTTAAGCTTTGTAGAAGAGGCTAAGGTTGAACAAATGGTGGTTAGGACTAATTTTGTTGCAGCAGAAGAAGAAGATCTTGCAGTCCCAACTTGTCCTCTGTAAGCAGCAGATTGAAGAGTTTGACTTGAAAACTTCATGCTTGGAGGAAGCGTTCGATCAAGAGCAAGATTGTCTTCAAACATTAGAGGAAGGAGAAGCTGCTCCAAATCCAAAAGAAGAGGAGAACATCCCAGCTGTGGAGGAGAAAAGTGCAGATCCAAGGGCTTTGAGCACAAAACAGGCTACAGGAGAACCTTCAGTTCTTCTTTCTACTTCACCTCTCTCAAGTTCTAGTACTGAAGAGGAGTTTGATCTCTCAAACTCAATGTTGGAGGGAGAAAGAAACCAGGGTGGTCAAGTTGCAGATCAAGAGAACACCATGGGAGAGATTGAACATTTGCAGCAGGACAGCCATGAGGCAGTTTATCTGTCAGATTTGGAGGACTGTTTTGATGGAGAAGAGCCGGTTGAGTTTCCACCATTCTCTCTTTCATCATCCACATTCCAAACACAAGAGTCTGCTGTCATGAAGGAGAACATTCATTTGCAGCAGCCTGCATCCTATAGCAGCTCTTTGGAACCAGGATTGGAAGATTTTAACCCTTCATGTTCTTCATTGGACGAAGAGAAAGGACAGAGGAATTTCACCATTTCTTCCACACCATCCATTCAAGGTCTACAAGAAGACTCCATTTTTGGAGTTGAAAATCAGAGCTATGGGCATGTCAAATGGATCAGACCTTGCCCAATCAGGTATTTGGCTTCATTCGAGCCAAAGGAGAAGTCACAACCAGTCATGCTTGCTTCTGAGCATGAGGATGAGCTACAAAGTACCGAGGATCAGCTGTCATACCTCTTCAATCCAAATGCAGAGCAACTAAAAGAGGTATTGAATTTGCCTTCAGCAGATACCTTGATGATTTGGGTAGAAGACCAGCTTCTTGTTGATTTTCCACTCATCCTAACAGCCATGATCGGTGCGAATCAATTGCATGGCTGCCACTTTTGAGAAAGGGAAGCTATTTCTCACAACCAATAGTAGGGTTTGTTTAGCTTGCCTTTGCTCCAGATTACATTAGAGTAGGTAGGTTTACTTTCATTAGAAGAAGTGCTTGTGCACACTCGCATGTTCCATTTGGAGCATGTATGATTTTTAGTTCTGTACATAGTTTTGGTGTTGCTGGTTATGCTCTTGCACAGTTCATTTCAGTGGCATTTTGGTGAGAACAACTCCATGTCCGGTGGGTTTCAAGTGGCTCAGAGGAGGTTTTCAAAGTTCGAGATCGGTTGTAAGATACAACTCATGACTCCATGCCCAATGGATTGCTAAAAGGCCACTGATCTTCCACCTAGCAGGCAGGTGATCCCGTTGAGTTGCCAAATTGTTGTATATATCTTTCCCCCAGGTAGATATAGACAAGCAGGAGAATGGAGAAATCAAAGAAGCTCAAATCCCGAGCGTGCCCAAGGCACACGAAATGGCACACGAAGTGGTGCGTGACAATGAATGTCGATAGGGAAAATGGTGCGCCAGGCGCATAGAAGTGGCGCACGATAATGGATGTCGATAGGCAAGCAGTGCGCCCAAGGCACACAGTGGTGCACAACAATGGATGTCGATAGGCAAACGGTGCACCCAAGGTGCATGGCAAGTGGCACACGACAATGGATGTTGATAGGCAAATGGTGTGCCCGGCGCATGCGTAGTGGTACATGACAATGGATGTTGACAGGGCAAACGGTGTGCCCAAGGCGCACAGAAGTGGCACACGACAATGGATGTCGACAGGGAAAATGATGTGCCCAAGGCACATAGAAGTGGCGCACGACAATGGATGTAGATAGGAAAATGGTGCGCCAAGGTGCACGAAGTGGTGCACAATAATGAATGTCGACAGGGCAAATGAAGGCACAGGTGCACCCAATGTGCATGGTCGAAAGTGCGCACGAATGGATGTCGATAGGGAAAACGCAGTGCGCCCAAGGTGCATAGAAGTGGTGCACGAAAATGGATGTCGACAGGGAAAATGGTGCACCCAAGGCACACGCAGTAAGGGCACATGACAATGAATGTCAACATACACATGGATGCACCAAGGCGCACGTTCGGGGGAGGTGTAACATTTTGAGAGCCGACAGAAGCGGACACTTGGCGCAGATATTGAGATGGCCATAACTTTTGACCTTGGGAGCTCGGATTCATGCAAGGTTGGAATTTTTGAAAGCATATGAGATCCTCTATCCAACTACTACTGGATATCTTTAATTAGGTGAGAAAAGGTTCTTAAAATTTGCAAAATACAGTTCGCCACTTTCTCGGGTCCGCTAGGGTTCTCACCTACCGCCATAATGATATGATTTAAATGCGATCCGGAGGTGGTTAGGGCAGATTTCGGATTTCCTCTCTTCTCCTCTCTCTTTTTCTTCATATAAATTGTAAGGAGGGGCTTCTTTCAGGGTGGTTCATCTTTCCACTCTGCCTCCCTCCCTTTTCTTCTCCAGGTTGAAAAATGGAGTTCGAACCTCCTCCCATGCTCTGTAATGGCATTTTTTCCTTTTACTATTTAAATGATGTTCTCGTGCAAACTCCTGGAGCAACAAAAAACATGTTTTGTGATGCATCTGTCCATCCTTGCTCTTTTTTTTTGCTTGTTTTCTTCTTGCCTCTCCTCATTGTAGGTATTTGCGCATGTTTTAATGTTCATTACAGTGTCCTGGAGTCGTGTTCATGGAGTTTTAGGACATTTTACTCAGTGTGAAATCTATCCTTGGGCCTATGATGCGTCTATCCATCCTTCCCATCACTCACCTCTCCTTGTTCCATGGTAGTTTTGATAGATGTTCAACATTCTCCTTCTCTCGTGTATCACCGCTTTTAGTGTAGGCTTTTGTTATTTTTCCCTTTCTCTCTCTCTCTCTGTCTCCTTGGCATGGTTAGACTAGGTTTAGATTAGCTTGTCTCGCACTGGAATAGCTTGTGGCAGTAGTTTAGGAGTAGGAACTAGCCTTCTCTAGAGATTCCTCTCTCGGTTTCACAAGTCCCCACACTTGGAGAGAGGTTTCCATGTTGTGTAATCACACTGGATGCTTGAATGATCAAACTAGAAATCTGATCAAGATTCGAAGGGGTGCGGTGATTTTGCAACAACAAGAACCTTTCGTAAAGGAAACAAACATACAACTTTTACCTAGGAATGAAGAAATACAAGGAACCCCAAATGGGTACCACCGGCATGCCAAAATGTTTCACCGATTCTTAGAGTGTTTCTCATAATGTGATGAAACAGATAAGGGTAAAGGTCAAGGAGGAATACCATTTGAAATATGGTTGAAGGTTGTTACACATGCGTTGACTTCTTGATCCACAACTTATCATGAGAGCTTTCTTTTAGCTAGAGAAACTACCCGTAATAGACAACAAGACCACAAGATAGAAGTTAAACACCATATACAAGTGGGTTTGCTTTAGCGTATGCTAGATCCAGAAGTGTCATACTCCTAGAAGGATGTTAATCCACCGTTTTTTAAACAAATTAATGCGAGAAATATGGTAAATATTTTCCTGCTATAGTCAATATGATTTAAGCATCTCATATAAACACAATAAGGAAAATCTAATCTAACATGCTAGGTTAGGATTAGATCTAGAGGTTAGGTAAATGGTTTTGGGTTATCAGTAAGTCAAATGGTAGGTGGTTATTGGGTCTGGTCTTGGTCAAGGTGTAAAAAAAAAAAGACCGATGTCGTAAAAAATGACCGATGCCGATTTTAGTAGTGCACCGACTACGGTTATGGGTAACCGGTGTCATTGGTATGGTTGGGGTGAAAGGAACTCAAAATAGGTAAAATGGTATGGGTGATATGAGGTTGAATAAAGTTTGGGTGAGTGAATGGGGGTCTATGGAGGTCTTAGGTATGCTCAGAAATATACAACAGGTGAGAATAGGTGATTTGGTGATGTGAGTGAAGGGATCTTTAGGTTCACAAGCAAGTGGGTGATGGGGCGATAAACATGCAAAGAATAGATTAATAACAAGAGTAATAGAGATTACTTAACTGAAATAAACTATATTGATTAGGGCCATACTTACCGTGTTGATGGTCCGATGACTAAGTGGTGAAGGTGGTTGATCGAGGACATGTGTATGGTCCCAGTAGTGGTGCTTTCCCGGAGTACTCCCATGAATACAATGCTCTCTGATTGATGCTGGTAATGGCTCTAGATTGTTGGATGTGTGAAAGGATGCCTCTTTCATGTGCACGCAGATCTAGTCTTCTTCCTTTCTCTCTCGAATGTGCCAACCTTGAAATAAGGTTACCAAAGGGGAATAAAAGGTGACAGACGACGGTTCTAGGTTGACCAACTTTGGTTTAGGGGTAACTAACATCGGTTAGGGAAGGATTCCTAGGTTTACTAAAAATGGAAGATCATAATAATGATTTTCACTAGATATTTCTATTCCTCCAGGGAAAGAGTGGGAGTTACTATTTTTATGTGGGAAAATGGTTAGAGGGGATGTAGGATTTGATTTTTTAGGGTTTAGGTAGCTCTTAGTTTGTTATGGAAACATATTAAGAATATATTTGGGTTGAGGTGGCTAGATGAGGTGGCGAGGTAGGAATTATCTTAATTAGGATAATTAAATAATAAATATTGTGAGATCATGGATTAATTTAATTAAATTAATATTAGTGTGGGGTAAAAGGGGCCATGGCTAGGTAAGTGTGTTCAGGTTGGTTATTTGATGAGGGGTCAAGGGAGTGTGACCCAATTTTGATGTCTATAGATAATACTAAAATAACATTTTTCAAACATTGATTGCATTAAAATTCTTAGAAATTTGAATGTTTATCATGAGCATATACCAATTCTCATATTAAAAACATTTTTTCTTGTATTGAATTGGGAAACCAAATATTTTTCCTTGTATTGAATTAAAAGTTGCCCATTCTCACAGATTTTATAGACGCATAAATTCTCACAAATTTATATAGTATTAAAATTATTAAGTTCTTGTACAAACTAACTTCTCATTCTCACATCCTTTATAGAGCTATACAAATTTACTTGTATTGAATGGTTAGATGCTCATTCTCATGTATGAATCAAATTAGAATAATAGAAATACAATTTATTTTGTTTACAAATATTTAGAATTAAAATTTATCTTGTGCCCATTGTAAACATTCTCATACCCAATACTATACAATAGAATAATTTTGTTTAGAAAGGTAAGATCATAGTAATAGAAGTGTAACATTTAATCTTGTAGGATAAAATATGTGTACCTTGGCCTTGCATATGTGGTAAATTATTCAAAATGCAAAGAGAAACATACAATATCAAGGATAACAAACGTGACACAATTCACCATTGATGAAAGTCCAAATAGCTAATGATTCACCATCGAGATAAAATGCCTTGCTTGACATGATTCACCATCACTACAGGACAATTTACAAATGATTCACCATCGGGATAAAATAATTTACTTTTATTAATATTATCTAACCTTGATGAACATCGATCATGAACAAAAAATATCATTTTATGGATGAAATAATAATTATAGAATTATCATTTATTTTGTGATCAAATATCATGCCCAATTCAACAACTAAGAAATGCCTCCCAAGTGGTAATCCCACTTTGTACTTTGGTAAAAACATAACAGATAATTCCCAATCTTAGCATGAAGGATTGGCAATGGATTTATTAGGTAACTCCCTATCTTACCAAGAAGGAGAATCATATACATATTTTGCAATGGAATGTGATTATGTTGAGACTTAGAAACATGCATGAAACAGTCATATTTAGATGCAATCTTGTATAACTACGGAGGATAACAACTATGCAATTATTACAATAGTTTGAAGTGATATTTTTAAAACCCATATCAAAAATACAAAATTTCTAAAATATGACATTATAATTTATCTTTATACCCAGAGACTCGAAATATAACAGAGAAGAGTTAGAAGTATCTCTAAAACTTATCTTCAATTTAGAAAAGAAGTAACTCCCCGTATTAATAACTATGACTAGGTTAACAACTACAAATTTCTCACAAAATATTGAAATGATATTCTTAATACCTAGATCATTAAATAAAGAAGATAAAAATTATGACATTATCTTTAAACCAAGAACACAATATAAGCGAAAAGAAGACCAAATGATATTCTTCATCTCATAATAATCCAACAGAGAAGAGTTGAATAATCTATGCCTTAAATTTTCTTCAAAGTTGGTTCTTCACAAGCCAAAATGATCTTACAAAATATATGGAGCCTAAAGCGAGAAAGGGTCAACAAAAATTTAACGAAGAGATAAAACAATATCTCATAAATATTGCTCAAATTTTCCACTTCCCAAGCCGAAATGGTCTATGGGAAGGTAATTTTTTTATAATGGGAAGTTGTGCATTGTGACATCCTTTACGATGTTGTGTATGTTTATAATGGGAACAATCCCATTCTCATATAAACAAACATTGTTTGTTTTGTAATAATTAATAATTGTATTATATTGACACCCTCCTAAAATATTAGTTTCCTTGCACGCCCTTTTGAATGGCTAACTACATAGATAAAAGAAGAAATCATTCAATCCATTTGTGTGTGTGTGTGTGTGTGTAAGTATCTCAGTATATTTACAAAATACAGAATCCCAAAAAGTGGAAAATGGATTAAAAAGAAAACAGAAAGGATGAACAAGAAAGTGATGGCTTCACCGACCACGATTAACCTTGCGATTTCCAAGATCTCTACCATCATCGAAAACAATAACCACCGTTATTATCTCTACCATGCCATGAAAGAATTAACTTCCATTAAATTTTCCAATTTCCCTCAAACGGGTTCTCGAATACGTGTTTGAAAAACAAGTACCTTCAATTAATAAAAGGTGGTAAACAATTTATTTACAAATTAATGGTAAATAAGTGCTCTATGAAGGCTTTGAGAATAGGAAATCGTCCATTATAAAATAAGCTAAATTTTATCTATGTTTCGATTTTATGGTTCCAATTATGAGAAAGGGAATTTTCTCATTAGATACATCATTTAATATTTCTTAGCTAGGTAAGTAAGCTCACCCACCCAACTTAGCTACCGCGCTTTAAGAAGATCAGCTTGCTTTCCAATCGAATGTTAACTTTCCGCCAAGCTCAATTGGTCACTTGCCTACGTAGCTCATCCACCCATCTATGCCTACGTAACTAGGCAACCCAACTCAAAAAATAAGTAAACCTACCTAGGTCTTTCTGCTTTGGGCTTCCTTTATTTCATAAATATACGTATACACACACACACACACATGGACATGGTTGACTGCATTAAATGCTTTCCCATTTTTTTGTTTAGTTATATATTTTTGGAAGGGCATGATCTTGTTGAGACTCTAAAAAGAAACGGTCATAATTAGATGCATCCTTTTATAACTATGGAGGATAATACTATGCAAGTATTACAAAATATTGAAGTGATATTCTTAAAACACATATCAAACATACAAAAGATAAAAATGTGGAATTATCTTTACACCTTCCGAGATCAGTAATACAAAAGAAAGAAAGCTAGATGATATTTTTATCTCATAATAAATCAACATAGAAGAGTTATAAGTATATCTGAAAATTATCTTCAATTTAAAAAAATTAAATTCTTCTTTTAGGAGTCATTCTTCTTTCATTATTTCTATATGTTAAATGGGAATTTTCCCAATTCTAAAACAAAGTAATATTTATCTTCCATATGTCTATTTTAAACATCTATTGATCTTCCATCATTGTTATATTTTTATATGAGATAAAAAAATTCCCATAATTATTCTATGATTATTATTTGAGAATGGACATATTCCCATTCTAAACATCTACTCTTCTTATACTGTTTCTTCTACATTTTCTAGACGAGAATTGGTATCTACCCATTTTGAATGGGCTTGACATGAAGATGAAGATTAATTTGTTTTACAAAATCCACTCCTCATTTTACAATGGAATACATGTTTTAAAATAATTAGCTTTAATTAATAAATAAACTCATGTTAAAAGTAAACAATAGCAACCAAAATGAAACAATTAAATATAAAATACATAATTCTTAGTCCAACCAAAACGATTGAGCTCAATATTTCTCACCTATTCTAAAACTAAATAATAGAACTACATAAGGATTGATCCCTCTTGAGGGTATGTAGTGCAACACTTGGCAGTGTCAACACTTGGCTCCACAAAGGTTAGTCCAACCAAAATGATAGTAACAATTATAAACAAAATAATAGAACTACATAAGGCTCATTTGGTTCATTTGTTGCCCACCACATGAATATGGATAAGGAATTGGGCCATGAAATATTACATTCAAAAATGTTTTCATGCTCGCTTAGACAAATATATGTTTACCTTGCTCAAGAAAAAAATTATCTATGTTAGAAAAAGACATTTTAGAATCACACTTTCAAGAGGTGAAGCGATCTGCAAAAGAGAAATTATTATTAAAACAAGCTCAAAATTGATGAAAAGATTCATCTTTTTTATTTGATGAAAATTCATTCAAAATTGATATTGGTCATTTCCATGTAGCTCCTGCAAAATTACATCCCACTAAAAAGGTACATGGTTGCATAACATGGAGTGGACAAGGAAATCGACACTTCAAAATCAAGTGATATGTATTACTACATAAAGTTCATTTGGTTCATTTGTTGGCCACCAAATGAATATGGAATTCAGCCAATGAAAATTACATTCAAATTTTTTTACCATGCTCAGAAGAAAAAAATTATCTATGCTGGAAAAAGGCATTTTAGAATCACTAGTGAAGCGATTTGCAAAAGAGAAATTGTTATTAAAATAAGATCAAAATTGATGTAAAGATTCATATTTTTTAAGTGATGTAAAGTCATTTAAATTTGATTTAGCAATTCTCAGTTTCCTTATCCACTCTATGTCATTCAACTAGTATAGAGGTGGAAGATGTGACAAAGTGCATCCGGAGTGGAAAAATTTAGAGGCCTTAGATATTATCAAACTGAATGAATTTGGAGTTGTCATTCTTGAACATTATTTCAAATGATCGAGATCGGTGTATTTTTAGGATCACATGATTGAGAGATGCAAATTTAATGTCTTCATTGTATTAATATTACATGGTGGGACAAATGCATTAAACAAAGAATTACTCACTTATCTTTATGGTGGAGAATCAGAAGTAGGAGCTCATGCTCCAACAATATTTTAAATATCTAACTATGCCTCTAGATGCATCCCCTCTATGATTTTTGTGTTCTTTTAAATATAGCCATTATGTATACGTTAATTCTTAACAATGTTTATTTTGTTCAAATATCAAGATGTACATCCTTCATATAGTTTACTTCTAAAAGTTCTTTTCATGTTATAGGATATATGTGAATAGAAGTTAAAATTTTAATTAAAAGAATAGAGTTAAAATTCTCCATTCTCACAACTAGTTTAATTAGAAGAATAGAGTTAAAATTTTGATATTATTTTTACTTGTGAAAATTAGATTGAATTGATTTGATAAATATGTATTAATTTCAATTTTCATGTGCACATACAACTAGAGAATATCCAAGAATATATGTAAAGAAATAGGTAAAAATATTAAACCTTTTCATTTGTCAATATTAGTTGGAATCAATTCGATAAATATATCCTAATTTTAATTTTTATGTGGAGATACAGCTGGAGAAAATCTAGAAAATCTACAACTAAAAAATATGTGTAAAGAAATAGGTAAAAGTATTTTTGTGAAATATTATTATTGTATTTGAAATACATACAAGTTAATAATGATGTTTAAGAATGAATGTATATTTGCCAATTTCTAACTTCGTATCTAAAGAGTTTTACCGAAATGCATTCTCATGGTCTACAACGGATACATATGTCAATGTAGAAAAACTAGCTAAAGTGGATGTGCAGCCTTTGTTTTGTTGTAGTATGGAGCATGGCAAAAAGAGGGAGAATAATTTATTAAATATTTGGAGATGATTTGGAAAACACCAGAATTTCCAGACAAATGTGAAACTACAAACAGTAGTTAATGTACTCAACAAAGGAGTTCACAAAGAAATTTATTTTGTGTCTCTAAAGGTTTTGAAAAATACTTTAAAAATAATAAGTGGCTTATGTCATCGTTGTTTACAAAATATTCTTAGTAAGGGTTGTAGATGATGTAAGAGACATCTTAAAGGTATGTTGTCTTTTCAAACAACAATGGAACAAATCAATATATAAAATTGTGTTTATTACATATTTCTAGTTCTTTTTCCCATTTTCTAGTTGAAGTGATGTTATTGATGGTTATTAGTATGTAGTGCTCAAAATATGTTTATTACAATTTTTTAGTTCTTCTTCACATTTCATCCAAATGATGTGATTAGTATATAATGCTCAAAACTAGCTTTGACATGTTTATACAAAAATCTCATTTTCCATGAAAAGAAGTTATTGGTATTGGGGGTAGAAGTTTGAATGCATTATAGAAATATTTCCACACTTAATATGTACATGGTTAAATCATGTGGTTTCACACCCAAATTTACATCGGTCTTCGGAAATATTTAAAAAAACAATTATTGAAATTGATTGAGTTTATATAGATAAATTTAGTTTTTTTGTTCTTCTTTCTCATAAAAATTCATTAATATTGGATTTATAATCATCATTTTATGAAAAATAAAATAAAATTGTGACTTGTATTATCTCATAACAACACATTTCCATGATTACTAAGCTTGATTGATTTTACTTGTTACTATTATGTTGATTAAAAATATAAATTATTTAAGTTTATTTCTCTTCCTGTTTCATAGGTTTACTAGGTGGGAGGAAGTGGTCAGTTATTCTGATTAAGTTTCACAACATGGAAATAACCTCGTTGTCTAGTTTGTTTTTGTAGGATGTAAAGATATATGGATTTCTTTGAGGCATCATGTGGGCTCACATAAACATCATTTTCTCGGGATAAATGGGGTCTATATGCAAGCCATTAAATGGTTTTGGGTGAGGAGTATTTGGCTGGTTTTAGAGTCGAGAGTTAAAGAAAGGTTTCACAAGAAGTTGGGTTTTCATACAAATTTTTGATTCGGACTTCTCGGGCTAGTGGGATCTGCTTGACTTTAGTGCTAGGAAGAAGGCATAACCCAATCATCATGCTACTAAGGTGGATGTCATTTAGTTGGATGATTGAATTTTTTTCTTCTCTAGGTTTATTATTTTTGTATGTAATCATCGTATGTCATTTCCTTTGGTTTCCTATATTGTTTGTAGGATTTTATATCTTTGCTAGTTTGGGTAGGTCATTTAGGGTGTTATAGGTTTGGATGTATATGGGTGGGATCCCTCCAATCCCCTGGTTCTAAGCTCTAGTCAAAAGAGTTGAACTATGTGTGTGTGTGTGTGTGTGTGTGTGTGTGTGTGTGTGTGTGTGTGTGTATTAATTGGCTTGTTTTTTGTCGTGTATCTCATAACAATATATTAAAATTGGTTTTTATAGACTATTTCTTAACAATTCATTTATTACTATCATTTTATGTTGTAAATATCTCATAACACATTTCCTACCTTCATTCTATGCAAATAAATCCATGTTACAATTAAAAATTTGTCACACAATTATGTATGATCAAAATATGTAAAATATGCAACATTCAAATGTGCAATACCCCATAGTTAAAATAAATCGCATCTAATTTTTTTTTTTTTCTTTCTATATTTAGTTTATTTTCATCTATGATTATTATATGAGAATGGGGATATGCCCACCCAATACAAAATATAAATGTTTGTTGTTATGAGAATGGAAATATGCCCATTTAATACAAGATTAAAAAAATTGTTTCTAAGAGAATGGACAAGAAAAGTATTTGCTATGCATTGTAATGTTATAAATGTATTAATTATTTCAATAAGTATTTCTTAATCTTAGTATAAATTTATAAACTCCTAAAATAGAAATACCTCATACATGATATATAATTCTAAAAAAACACTTTTTGTAATACAATAATAGCCAAATCAAATTGCAAAAAAGTCCCCTTTTGGATTCCAATAATAGCCAAATCAAATTCCAATATTTGGTATAAAAAAACCAATATAAATGATTTCAATATTTAATCTAGATTGTAAAATGTCCAAAATTAATGAAACTATGGTTACTTGAGATGGGAATAGAGTTATTAGAAGCTCAGAGACAAATAGTTATGCAACTCAATGAGTTGGATGAATTGATAAAGTAAGGAGTTGATAACATAGACGTAGTGAAAAACAAAGAATAAAATGACATGACTAGTATATTAAAGTAACACACTTCTAAGAAGGTGACTGGGCACTTTTGTATGACTCAAAATATAAGGATCACATAGGAAGCTCATAACAAGGTGGTTAGGCCCCTATAAAATTGAGAAAATATTTCTTAATGGATATGTGAAGCTTACTAATATCGATCATGTGAGATTCAAGTTGGTGGTGAATGGCCACAGTTAAGATTGTATAAAAATCTAGTTGATAAAGGCTCATTTATGGAATTGTTTAGAGGAGATTAGAGAAGAATGGAGAAAGAAACATCAGAATTAACCTTAGAGGTTGATCCTGTTTTCTCACCTTTTGGAATTACAGATAATTGATGAGATTTTAGTACCCTTGGAGCATTCAACTTGTTGAATACTTCAAGGCTAAATAAAATTGTTGAGATCTACCTTTCTAGGTGATCCACCACATTTAGTTAACCCATTTTTTATATAAGTTTTTGTTTTACAGGTATTATTGATAAGTGATTGCAGGAGAGCATGATCTCCATCACAAGGAGAGAGTGCAATGACCAAGGGTTCAACTTACAGCCACAAAAGATCATGTTTGTTTGTAGCGTCTGGAATAACTCATGGTTACATAAAGAACATCGAGGAATAATGCACAAGTGGTTGATTAACACCTTAAACAATTGGAATTCCCTCTCCCTGTGAAGCATATGCATACATAAGGAGCAGCTTAACACAAGTTAACCCCACATCTATAGCATCACAGGAACTTGGATGCACCTAAGACTCTAATTCAATAAGGGATGCACATCAATCATTGTAGGATACAACAAGATAAATGCATGCATTTATTAATTTAACAAAGCATGCTTGGATTATCGTATTTAATTAGGAGTTATGCCAAGTTATGAAGCATGTGACACATTAAAATACCACCACCTTTTAGTTATGATGTGTCCACTTAAGCCCTCCACATAAGCCAATATGTCACATCATTTTACTTCATAAACTCAATGTTCTCACATTCACTTAATAATTAGTCACCCCTAAACGTATCGCTAGTCCCCTTGAAAAATAAAGTTCAAAACAATGATAAACCATCAACATAATTCATTTTTGCAAATTAATTTCAAGGAAAATTTATCTAGGTATGTATTACACATTAGAGAAGTTGTGTATCCACCATACGAAGTGACATGATTAGATATAAAGTAAGCGATTGATAACATAGACATAGTGAAAAAACAAATAATCAAATGACATGACTAGTATATTAAAATAAGACAGTTCCAAGAAGGTGACTGGCACTTTTGTTTGACTCAAAATATAAGGATCACATAGGGAAGCTCAGAACAAGGTGGTTAGGCCCCTATAAAATTGAGAATATATTTCTTAATGGAGATGTGAAGCTTACTACTATTGATCATGTGAGATTCAAGTTGTTGGTGAATGGCCACAGAGTTAAGATTGTATAAAAATCTAGTTGATAAAGGCTCATTTATGGAATTGTTTAGAGGAGATTAGAGAAGAATGGAGAAAGAAACATCAAAATTAACCTTAGAGGTTCAGCCTGTTGTCTCACCTTTTGGGATTGCAAATAATTGATGAGATTTTAGTACCCTTGGAGCATTCAACTTGTTGAATACTTCAAGGTTAAATAAAATTATTGAGATCTACCTTTCTAGGTGATCCACAACATTCATTAACCCATTTTTATATAGGATTTTGTTTTACAAGTATTATTGATAAGTGATTGCAGGAGAGCATGATCTCCATCACAAGAAGAGAGTGAAATGACCAAGGGTTCAACTTACAACCACAAAATACCTTGTTTGTTTGTAGCATCTCGGAATAACTCATGGTTACATAAAGAACATCAAGGAAGAATGCACAAGTGGTTGATTGACACCTAAAACAATTAGAATTCCCTCTCGTGAAGCATATGCATACAATAAGGAGTAGTTAACACAAGTTAACCCCACATCCAGTAGCATCACAGGGAACTTGCATGCAACCAAGACTCCAATTCAATAAAGCATGCACATCAATCATTGTAAGAAACAACAAGATAAGTGCATGCATTTATTAATTTAATAAAGCATGATTAGATTAATTGTATTTAATTATGAGTTATGCCAAGTCATGAAGCATGTGACACATTAAAATACCACCACCTTTTAGTTATGATGTGTCCACTTAAGCCCTCCACATAAGCCAATGTGTCACATCATTTTGCTTCATGTACTCAATGTTGTCACATCCACTTAATGATTAATCACCCCTAAACGTATTGCTTGTCCCCTTGATAATAAAGTTCAAAGCAATGAAAATCCATCAACATAATTCATTTTTGCAAATTACTTTCAAGGAAAATTTATCTGGTTATGTATTATACATTAGAGAAGCTGTGTATCCACCATACAAAGTGACATGATTAGATATTACATTTTGCACATTTACAACTTTAGAATCATCCCGAGATTGTGTAGTACTTTGAGAATCATGGCTGGATGTAATACATTAAAAAATTTCAAGGCTTTGATGAGGCAGTTGTGGAAGAGTTTGAAAATACCTTGAACAATGGAGAGGAAAAGGTAAAAGGGTTAAAAATCAGGGTAAGTGATGATATTTTAGTAGAGGTCACTAGTTTACCAACTTAGAGAGAGCCATTTCGAGACAAATATAACCCAGAAGAAATAAGAAGAGAATTTGTAGAAAATGATGAGGATTTCATCTTAGACTACTAAGGTACTTTTATAACATCTCTCAAACCTTTATGGGCACAAGCTGCCAATTTTTTCATTCAATATTTTACTTGTGAAGGGAGATATTCAAGGTTAAATACAATGCATTTCAAATTGTTAAATCATTTGAAAAACAATCATCAAGTGAATGTTCCAAATTTCTTTCATGAGATGCTTAAGAAAATGAGAAAAGAGGTTCAGAGGGGTAGGGAATCCTTGTCACATCACTATCTAATAACCCTAGTGGTCAAGCATACTTTACAGAGGGAGCACCCTCAAATATCATGGGATGACTTTGTGAGAGTGAACAATATTGAAACCTTATTGGGAAAGAGGAGAAAAAGAGAAATAACACTAAAATTTCTACTTCACATATGCTAGAAGCTGCACCACCCTCTTCCCCACCTCAAGAACTAATAAATCCTAAAATTCTACCTTCCACAAAAGAAACCCCTACACCTATTTCACTAGAGAGAATATTTATTGTTGAAACTTTATTGAATTTTCCTCCCCTTGAAACCTCCACTTCCAAAACCAAAAGGAAATCTACTCATTCTTCTCCACAAAAACTAAGCCCTCCACTTCCAAAACCAAAAGGAAGTATACTCATTCAGCTCAAAAACAAACTAGGAACTCCTATAGGATTATAAAAAGAGGAAAAACCCTCCAATTCTGGACAATCTCAACACATCTCATTGGATAGTGATTTGGAAGCCATAGAAGAAAATTATGAGCCTGAACCATTGGAAAAAGAGTATAGAGATACTTCTCCCATAGTAACTCAAGAGCCAAAATACCATGAACAACCAATGGAAGGACAAGAAGAACTAAATTAGAATGAGGGAATAGTTCATGAAGTAGAGATTCATGAAGTGAGACAAGTAGAAGAGGCAGTGGAAGGAGGAAATGAACAAGAGAAAATGATGAAGATGATGTCAATGAACAAGTCATTGAGAAATTTTTTGAACAATCAAAAAATGATAGTCTAAGAAGCAAATGTAGAACCAATGCAACCCCCAATTATTATTCATGAAATCATAAAGGAACTTAAAAACCATCTTGTAGTGAGATGGGAACATAAACTATGGGGCCCAATATTGAAATTTTTTTTTGCAAAGGGACACTTACATTAACATGCTCAAGAAGAAATGGGAAAAGGAAGACCTTATCTCTAAACATAAGAAGGAAATGGAAGAAAAAGACAAAGAGATTAAAAGGATGAAACAAAAACAAGAGGAAATAGTGAAGGTAACATTTGACATGTTGAGTTGTAGACCCCCATCAAATGTCTATGTCATATACCTAAAATAAAAGATGTTGTACCACAAGTTTACTTGCATAAATTTTGATATGATATTAGATTAGAAAGTAAACTTTTACTCTTGTATTAACATAGCACACATGAAGGTTAATATAGTCCCTACTTGAGCAATCTCAAAGAAATATGGAATTCGAGACAAATAATCGATGTGTATCAGAGGAAATTTCGAACAAGGAATGTACTGCTCCTAAAGAACCTGTGCAGAAAAACTCTCCTAGGGGAGATGGTAATTCTTTAGAAGATTTACTTCCTTATTTCAGTAATATATCAGCGGATTCACTGCGCTTGACATCAAAGAGCAGGCCTGATATACAAACATCCGGACAGGACTCAGAAAGAATGTGAAGAGGGAGAAGTTACGCCCATCTTGGATGAGGAGGATCCAGATTCGGGATTCACAAAGGTTATTTCAAAAAAGAAAAAAAGAATGAAAGGTTTTGAATTGATCCCAGAATCACTTTACAGTGATAAGAAAAAAATAAAGATAACTGGGACACCTCCACATCCAGAACAACTAGATCTACTGCTAAACGAATAGTGGACTTTGGAGGAAGTACAAAAAGAGGAAGACCCTCTAAAAAGGCTCTTAGATCTAAGAGAACGGAGAGGGACATTGCAGATGGAGTTCAGCGCCAGTTGAACCATCAGGCAGTTCCAACCACCAAATATTCCAAATGAAGATTATTTCATGGAACATCCGAGGCCTAAATGGAAACTCCAAACAAAGAACCATCAAGGAGTTAAGGGACTCTAGCAATCCTAATATTTTGATTCTGCAAGAAACTAAGATGAAAGCTATGACCCTTGAAACTATTAAAAAGAGTTTCTGGGATATCTCTGAAATGGCGGCTGTTGACTCCCAAGGAGCTTCTGGTGGGCTGGCTACTCTTTGGGATAAAAGACACTGTACTGGTATGGTTCTTAATGCTAGTATTAATCATCTTGCAATCAAATTTGTTGCTTTTGAGAATAATGGTGAATGGATCCTTTCTAACATTTATGCCCCTAATACGGTTAGTGGTAGAAGGAAGCTTTGGGCTGACCTTAAAACTTTCAGAAACAAGCATTGCTCTACTAACTGGCTTATTATGGGGGACTTCAACTCTCCACTAAACCCAGGTGAAAAGTATGGAGGTTCCTCCAGCTTTTCTAATGGTATGGAGGATTTTGCTGATTTTATAGCTGAACATAACCTCTTAGATGTGGATCTTCATGGGAATAAGTACACCTGGAATAATAGAAGGTTGGGAAAAGAGTTTATTCAGGTAAGATTGGATAGGGCACTAATTTCAGCAAGCTGGATTCTCAGTCAAGACTTCCACCTCTCCTCCTTGCCCAGAGTTGGATCGGATCACAATCCGATTGCTTTAAATCTTCTCAATTGGACTAAACCCACCAGAAGCTCATTCAAATTTGAAAAGATGTGGATGGAGCATGACAATATATATGACAAGATAAAAGAATGGTGGGGATGGAATGGAGAAGGCACTGCTCAATATAGATTGGTCCAAAAGCTCAAAAATGTTAAAAAGCAAGTCAAAATCTGGAACAAAAGCGTTTTTGGTAATGTTTTTGAGAAAAAAAAAAAGTTAAAGCAAAAACTTCAGGAGTTGGAATTAAAAATGGATATTATGGGGAGATCGGATGAAGACGAAGTCAATGAAAAGAAGATTCTTTCAGAGTTGCATACGATCTGCAGTAGAGAGGAATCTTTATGGAGACTTAAATCTAGAGCTATTTGGCTTAAAGAGGGAGACAGGAATACGAAGTTCTTTCATATGACCACTTTGAAGCACGAGAGCTTGTAATAGGATCTTAGAAGTTTCTAAAAACAACGGAAATATCATAAAAGATCCCAATAGCATCAAGAAAGAAGCGCTTGATTTTTATAAAAAACTTCTTGAGGAGAGGAATATCAACAACTCTGAAGCTATTTCTTTTATGTTGGAGGCCATTCCCAAAATAAAATTGAGGAACAAAATTTAGAAATATTCACAAAGCGGTTACGCTTGAAGAGGTGCATAAAGTTGTCTTTTCTTTAGAGGTGACAAGGCTCTGGGCCGGATGGATTTTCCATAAATTTTTCTAGAAATTTTGGGAAATCATTCGACGGATCTTCTCGGAGCGGTGAATGAGTTCTATAGAATGGGAAATCTTTTAAAAGAGCTTAATAACACTCACATTGTCTTGGCCCCAAAAAAATGGATGCTAAAGATTTCAGGACTTGGACCTATCGGCCTTGTGAATGCCATCTATAGAATTTTTACCAAAATTATTGCTACTAGGCTCCAGCTCATTTTGAATGAACTTATCTCAAGGCAGCAGAGTGGCTTCATCAAAGGTAGGATTATACAAGACGGAGTGATTATGGTTCACGAGACCATACATTCAATGGAAAATAATAAAAAGGCAAGTATGGTCCTCAAGCTTGATATGAATAAAGCTTTTGACAAGGTCTCTTGGGTTTTCCTTGACAAAGTCTTAACAAAATTCGAGTTTCCGGAAAAATTTAGAAGAATTATTAAGGCTTGCATATCTACGGCCAGATTTTCTGTGGTTGTTAATGGTGAACCGGTGGGCTTTTTACTAGCGGCGAGAGTGCAGAGACAAGGAGACCCTATCTCCCCTTACTATTCATTCTCTTGGCTGATAACCTCAGTAGAACAATTGGTAAAGCGGTGAATGACGGGCTTTTAAGTGGCTCTAAGCCCACCTCCATCAGTCAAGTTGTCTCCCATCAGCAATTTGTGGATGACACTATCCTTCTTCTTCTGGCATCTGTCATTGAAGCCAAGGCTACCAAGGCCTTGCTGCGGCTCTACGAATCTACTTCAGGCAGGAGATCAATTATGACAAAAGCACCATCTTCTTCTTCAACACTCCTGAGGAAAGACAACTTAAAATAGCTAAAATTCTGGGCTGTAAAATAAGTGAGCTTCCAGCCACTTACCTGGGGCTTCCTCTCGGCACTAGGAAAGTCTCTTGCAAGGTGTGGGATGATTTATTGGAGAGATTCCAAAAAAATGGCTGGTTGGAAAGGAGCAATTCTTTCTAGTGCTGGTAAGTGCCTGCTCATCAAAAGTACTCTCCAAAATCTACCAATTTATATCATGTCGCTATACAAGATCCCCTCTTCTTTCAGGGATAAGATTGAAAGGATCCAAAAAAAAATTTTATGGCAAGGCATGGATGAGAAATTCAAATTTCACTTAGTGGCTTGGGATAAGGTTTGCACCCCAAAGTTTATGGGAGGTCTGGGTATAAAAGATATTGAGAAAATGAATGAGGCCCTCATTGCTAAAATGGGTGGAGAATGCTTGGTAAAAACAACCACTGGATAGATTTAATTAAAGCTAAATATCTTAAACATCAATCTATGTACTCCTTTCTACAAGATGAACAGCTCCCCAATGGGTTCCATTTTTGGAACAATTTGGTTAAAAGCGAAAATTTCATCGGGCGGGCGAGTAAATGGAAAGTGGGGATGGTAGGGACATAAACTTCGGGAGGATAATTGGTTTAATGGAAACCTCATGGAGAGTTTTGGGATGGCCAAGGACAGTCTTATAAACAAGTATGGCATCAAAATCAAGGGCTATATTGAGGAAAATGGTACCAGAAAGAAGTGGAAAAAACTTACTGTGGAGAGAAATGATCTGAAACAAATTACTTCCTCCCTTCAAGATCAATTAGATCTTATTCCATTAAGTCAGATGGATTCCAAGGATGAGCTGGTATGGAATAACTCCAATGATGGGAATTACTCTGTCAAAACTGGATACAATAACTTCTTTCATAGTAATCAAACAGAGTTCAATTGGAACAGGATTTGGATGTCTGATTTAACTCCCAAAATAAATTTTTTCCTTTGGCTGGCTATCAGAGGTAGGATTCTTACCAATGACAATCTGATGAGAAGAGGATTAATGATCCCTAATAGGTGCCATCTTTGTAAGAAAGATTACTAGGATATCACCACTGTTCATACATTGTGAGTATGCCACTAGAATATGGAGTTTTGCCCTTTCTAAATTTGAAGCTCTCTGGTGTGTTTGCTTGAAGGATCTCAATCAGCTTTGGACTCAATGGAACCCACCCTTTAGGCATTGTGTTGTCAAAAGGATCTGGAAGCTGGTTATCCCTCATTTAATCTGGAGAATATGGAAGGATAGAAATGATATTATCTTCAGAAATAAAAAGCAAAACTACAAGATTAGTATTGGTAAAATTTCTAATGGTATCAAAGAGAATATTGCTGGATTTAAACCCCCCAAGAACATGAGATATCCAGAAAATGAAGAATATATTCTATCCAACTGGCAGATAGGATCAATTAATAGCTGGAACAATCCCGGGAATAGCATTGATAGATCTTTGATTAAATGGCATCCTCCTGATCTAAATTGGTATAAGTTGAACTTTGATGGGGCTTCTAAAGGAAACCCTAGGATTGCGGCAGGGGGAGGAGCGATACGGGATCATAAAGGCAATCTGATAGCTGCGTATCTTTGGTAAAATGGGAATTCAAACTAATCATTTTTCCAAAGCTCTATCTGCTCTTTGGGGTCTGAGAATTTCCCAGACACAAAATATTCAGAACCTCATTATTGAAGGAGACTCCCTAAATATCATTAATCTTCTTAAACAATGCTCATCTCCAAGTTGGAGCATCAAGGATTTTATTGCAGAGTCCATAAGTATTAGTCATACTTTCAATAACATCAGGATCATGCATACCTACAGGGAGGGTAATAAATTGGTGGATGTGCTGGCAAATTATGGCATTAATGTTAACCTTACAGTTTGGGACAATAATAGCATCCCTAAATAGCTTCAAAACAACATTCAGGCGGATCTCCATACGCAAGCAATATCTAGAAATGAGTTATGATTTTTGGGTGTGGATCAACTTCAAAAATACTCCCACACGTGTTGATTTAAAGTATTGGTTTATGCAAATCACGTCTAATAATCAAGATAGTGTGAATCATATGGGGAATTTCAAGTGGAGATACACGGTTTTGAAAATCGTGCATGCGGGCTGCATTGAGACTGTTAAAAGGTGGATTCAAACCTCCATGGAAACCAAAGGCGGTGATAAAGTGATTGATGACAGGGAGCGGGCTATTCTCACATGTGTTTTTCAGCAGGCTCAGATCAGCAGACACGCAGCCGATCGTGGGAAAAGCAACGGCTCTCATTTCCAATATTGTGCGGAATTACTATAGCAAAAAGTGGGTGGCTTTAGAGATCGATTAGGAATTTGTTGCAATCGGTTCGAGAAGAGAAGATGGGGGTCCTCCTTGTCAAATTGAGCCTAGTGTGGACCCAGACTGGAAAGAGAATATTGAGCTGTGGAACATTCTTAGCAAGGGTGGCATAACAAACTTCATGGAAAAGGTTCGGGGCATGATCGGAGCATCTCTGTGCATTTTGCAAAGGATTGGAAGGAGAGGACAGTGGAATATGGGGGGGAGAAGGTCTTAATCAATGAAGAACTTATTGCTTTGAAGTGACCGGCCTTGGCTTGGAGGGCTTCGATTCTTCAACAAAAGGGTCGATAAAGATCTTTGAAGAGAGAGATTTGTTGAGGGAGAGGAGAAGCTGACCTACATAACAGGGCCTGCTTGTTAGCTCGATCCCTCCACCTTATGATGAAGTAACCCGCATGATGATACGGTTCATCTCCTTGGAGGGAAGGTTTGTCACTGTTCCTGCGAAACACCTTATTTTTCTTAATCACTTTCGTAGGGATCGTTTGGTTTGTTTCCCCCATTACTTGTTGAACTCTCTTGAACGCTCCATTCTCGAGTTTCAAAAGCATTCCCGGGTGGTTCCTTTGCACCAAGGGCTCATTTTTTTGCTGCACAAATGTTGTCTCCTCAAGTTTCCCGGTCTCCCATCCTCCCCTAGCTCGATTCCCCCTCTGCCGGGCTCTGCTGCTGCCAGCCCTGTTTCTCCTTTCTCTGCCCCCACCACCGCTGCTGTCACCCCCCTGCCGGCCATTCAGGAATCTTCTCCCATTCCCCTTCTATTGCTCCCACCCCCACTTAGCCTCTTCCTCACGGAGACCGGTTACCAGGGCTTCTAGGAAGCTTAACCTTGAGACTCTTGCTGTGGAGAAGGGTTCTCATGAATTTGAAATTGCTCATGACCTCCTGAATATCAGCAGTGCCAGCCCAGGAAGTGCAATTGGAAAGCCCTTCAAGAAGGCTGGAAGCCTTAGAGGCTGATATGAAATTGTTGAAGGATGAAGTTAAAAACTTGGCAAAATAGAAAGGAAAGAGGAAGAAGGAGGAGGAGGAGGATGTTGACAGCAGCCAAATTGAAGATATCTACAAGAAGCTGCACTCCTTAGACTCCCACTTAGGGAAGGCCAAAACTCGACATGATTACAACATTGCCATCTTTAGGGCGATTGAGGAGTTCATTGAGCAACATGTCAAAAGTGTCTCCAACCTAAGCGGAGTTCCGGCAACTCTTTGGGGTAATGATAAGGAAAGTAAGAAAACCGTGGAGCAGCTGGATTATAATGACCTGCCCACATGACAACTTTGGGTATGTTCAAATCCTGGAAGAATATCAAAACCATCATTGACAAAGCTACTAAAAAGTAGTTGTAGATGCTTCTGCTAGTCCTTGTTTGTTTTTTTGTTGTTTTTTTGCGGACCCTTTACTACTTTTTACTTTGAAATTCATAATTTTGTTATTTTGTTTCTTCTTGGTAGCTATTTTTGGCTACTTTGAACTTCATTGTAACATTTGGATTATTGATCCTTTTCTCTATTAGTTGGGAAGAGTTATCACCTACACTCTAAAGGAAATAAATGCACTCATATCCAAATATACTTCCAACGTTATGCAGGGTGAACAAATATATTGAAATAGCAAATGAATGTGAGGATGATTGGTTTCCTATAGCTTATCATCCTCCAATATTTCATTTCCCAATTGCACCTTGGACAGGAAATTTACCAATCAATAAGAGGGTGCAAGAAAGAGTCTAGGAAATATTTAGGAATTATAGATACATGTTCTTAGAAGAGGAAGGAACAGGAGTTCCATTAGATTTGAGGTAAGAATGCATTTACAAGAATAGAATATATGAAGCTCTTGAATGAGGAAATTCAAGCATTTAATCCTAGGGTGTGATGAGATGTATTAATTACTTTCATAAAAACTCATCTTTTATATTTTGATAAGACCATTGTATCCATGTCTATGTATTTTGTAAGTAAATTTTAAAACATCACTATTACAACCATGAACTTTTGTCATAATGACTAATTGATATAGTTATATATAATTGTATTTATTTTGTGATATTATGTGTGCATTTATTCTTGTTATTCCAATAAATTATTTGGATGATTATATGTGTTTATTCCACTCTTGGTTGTAAGAAATTTTTCATATGCAATAAAGGAACATGTCCGCAACAACTCATCCATAGCCAAAGAACTTGTCCACAACAACTCATCCACAACATAAGGAAATCATTCACAACAAGTTACAATGCATTTATGAAGATCTTTTAAAACATGAAGTGATGACACTCAAGTCCTTACACATCATTGGAGAAGTAGTTACAATAGAAACATGGAAAAATAAGAAACAAATCAATCTTTGATTTGGTCATTGATTAAGAACTAGTGAAGAATTGATTGTTAGTTGAACATAAATTGATTGTTAATTGAACACTTGTGTGTTTCAAACACGTGTTGAATCTCTCACTTATTCTATTGAAGAATCCTTATTGTATTATTCTTCTTCTCACATGCTGTAAATGATAAGATATAAAGGAAAGGGATGGTGCCTTATAATGAGATAGTGCGAAGTAAGGAAGTTAGTAAGTCAGATTTGGAATTAGAGAAAAAATATTACTTTGATCTTTTGTTCCTAGATGTAATTTTTCATGCAAATCAATAAAGAAATCTGAGTTCTATTATTTAGTTTTTAGTTACAGAGTTAGGAAGGGATTAACACCCAAGTCAGGGCCCACTTGAGGTCTACTAAATCCCCTCCATTGTTTCATTTCATGCACATTTCCTTAGGAATAATATTTTCTCTGAATCTACAACTTTGTTTCAGTAATAACATTTAGCAATAGTTCATTTTCAAGTCTGATTTTTATTTTACTTTCAGCATTGTTACATGATAGTTATTTCCTTTCTAACCTCCTAGATCAACTATAACTATGCATATAACACTTGACAATATTTTAAGTCTACGCTCCCTGGTCTGATAACTAAATGAATGTAACTCAATGTACAACATATTAATTTCTACAAGTTGATTTACACCACCAATGTCTATAGAAAATAAAAGGGTAAATTTTCTCAAGTTTAAACCTACAAGAAAATATAATAAGTTAGATCTAGTCTATTTAGATGTTTAGTGGTGACTCATGTATCTCCTATAGGTGGTTCGGATCGTTATGTCACTTTTATTGATGATGAAACTAGGAAAATTTAGGTGTATTTCATAAGGAGAAATTTTTTTGTGTTTCATACATTTAAAAGATGGAAAACCTTGGTTGAGAATGAAAACAAACTCAAGTTAAAATGTATCGTGTCAGATAATGGAGGAGAATATTATAGTAATGCATTTATTGATTATTGTTCTAGGAATGGGATCCAGAGAAAGAGGATAGTTTTGGGAGATCCACATCGAATGGAGTGTTAGAAAGAATGAATAGGAAAATCATGGAGTATGCAAGGAGCATGAGGTTACTTGTTATAAATTTTGACCCTTCAATGATAATTTTAAGAACAAGGTAGGCTTACACTGGGGGTTCTCTAAGAAATGAACTGACTTCATTTTCTACTCGAGGGTTCTTGAAGAAGTTGAACATTCACAAGAAGAAATTTTTCCTATTCTTAGTCTTCATTGAGCCCCAAGTTGTATTAAGTTAAGATACTAATGGAGGGGCTCACTTGTGACATTAATGTTGAAATCCATTGTTCACACATCTTCCTTGTGCTAAAAATCCTTCAAGTTCATAAAATAGAGGAGGTTGAGGGTTTTCCTTAGATTCCAAAGTGAGATCAGTGACCTCACAAAATGAGCTACTCCATTTTTCACTGAGTTGTCTTTTAGGGAGTGAGATATCTTTTAGATCATCGAGCTCATTGAGAACTCCACCAAGTTCCACCCGTATCGAGTTGTCTAAGAAATCAAATGAGTTTTGGTTATCAAGGGAATTACCAAGCTCTTCATACATGGGTGATCTATTTCAATATCAGGAATAACATGCTTAGTTTAAAGATAGCTTGAGTTGTTTCCATATAGGACAAATCGTTGTTGAAGGTTAAGCTATATCATTTGAAGGGCTGAGCTACTTTCTTAAAGGTGAGCTGATACAAACACCACCGAGATATCTAAGTACTCATTGAGTTATAAAGAGTAGGATGTGTCACATTGAGACTAAGTTGCATTATATTTTGAATTGGAGAAATTGAGATATATAATGG
Source organism: Taxus wallichiana var. yunnanensis (assembly GCA_018340775.1). Classification (NCBI taxonomy): domain Eukaryota; kingdom Viridiplantae; phylum Streptophyta; class Pinopsida; order Cupressales; family Taxaceae; genus Taxus; species Taxus wallichiana. Next base: position 462,612,678 of record CM031239.1, read on the forward strand.
AGGGCTAAGCCATCATCAAGGATCGATTCGATGAGTCAATCCGCCTAAGAATACAAAGACCGAGTTGGGCCATTTAAGGTGGGAGGCGGTTTGTGTTTAGTAAAAATGGGCAAGGAAAGTCATGGTAATTATGTCTATGGAGTAAGTTTCATACACCTTTCCTATCAAACATTCCATCAAAATCAAAGTTGATAAAATATTAAATCATAAATTCAGATTGGTGAGAAAATCACTATTAAAAGAAGAAGTCGAGCTTAGATCGAAAAGGTAAAGGAATGGAGCTCGATCGAAGCTAAGGTCAAGAGAGAAAGAGGAGAGTTGTGAGGGGCCACCACATGGCCCCTCGGTGTATCTTCATTGGGCTATAGAAATATGGGTACCCTAGGGAGTGTGGTTCATCCATGTGGAGCATGCCACAAATAATGTGACATAGGCTCGGGGCCCATCGAGATCCACACAACATGGAAAAGTTGGGCTCCTTTGGGAAGACATAGGAAAGATAGCTCAGCAAGTCAACATAAAATTATGTGGTGTTAAGTGGAGTGATGAATCAATGAAATTCCAAGTTGACTTTATGTGTGTGCCATATGTGGATAAATCGATACATAAGCAAACTGATTTGGGAGTTAGAAGGCACTAAGAAGACACGTGGGATCTCTAAAACAAAAGTGGTTTGGCATTCAAGGTGAAGTGTCATGCATGACTCGTCATTCAAGAACGAGTTCAACATGTGTAAGGAAGGTAAGTTGGTGATGAGTCATGAAGCCCCAACTCGACATATAAATAATGTTTGGGGAAAGGAAAAAAGAGCCATATCGGTCGAGTTTCCCGAATTGGATAGTTATAAAGCGTTAAAAACATCAACACTCCACCCATTTACACAATGGAAAAATTAACATGGGCCCACTAATATTTAATAGAAATCATTCAGAATATATACAAAGCATTGAAAAGAGGGGAAAATATTTTCAATAATGAATTTCACCAAACAAAATTACTGAAACCACGAAAGGAGGAAGAAATGCCCTTAAAACCCTAAACAACTACCCTTGCTCAAGATGCTATAACTTTTGCATTTCTAAGTAAAATTACACAAAAATTGTCTTATTGGAATTTTGATTCAGATATCTATGCACAATAGTAAAAAATACAAGGATTTATGAATATTCAAAGGTGTATTTTGTAGAAAATGAACATGTTCCAAAAAGGTAGATGGATGGTGGGGTTGAATTGTAATTAATGGGCATGGATGACCATTTATCCACTGTTGCATGTTATGGGTAGTATGGTGAGGATTTTTAAATTTATAATCATGCTTTTCACCCACTTTGGGTAATTTGCAATTAATGTAAAATATAGATCCGAGGTTGTTTGCCCCTTTTTCATTCTATACAAATTCTATAAATTGAAGTGTTGGGCTCATAGTAAAGGGGGTGATTTGAGTAGCAAAACTCTACCCATTTTGTTTTTTGAAGCCAATGTGTTGCAAACCTCTGTAGTGGACTCCTTGTATGGTGATCTAGGATGTTACTTTGTAAAAACTTGAACTGTGCATATTATTGAAGCAATAGATGCAAATTTTTGGATGTATATTCCCTTGTTGTGTTTGGATGAATTCTTCTTGCCTCTTCAATCTTATTGTAGGTGTATTGAGTCTCTCTTATGCTATTGCAGGGATTCATTATTATTATGTGTGCATGGAAATGTATTTTTAGTGTTGTTGTTAGATTGTGGGGAATCATGTTATCACCATCTCTAATATGTATTTTTCCTCCATTTCCACACATTAGGAAGTTATCCTCATACCCTTTTTAGTGCATCACCCATGTAGTTTAGTTTTCTTTATTGTCATGCTCTTTCTCTCTCCCTTGTTCCTTAAAAGTGATGGATTAGGATTAGTCGGTAGTTTCCTTTCAATAGAGCTATTTTACACTAGGAGTAGGAAGAGGAAACAACCATCTCTCGGAGGTCTATCTCAAGTATCAAGTCCCATAGTTGGAGATACTACCCATGTTACCCAGTCACTGCTTTGTGAGCTTAAGAACACACACTTGTAAAAATAAGAGGGTCTTGTGATTAGGTGATAATAGTTACTTGTAAGGATGTATCTTAAATTTTAGGTAGAATTAGTGAGAATGATTGTATATATGATCAATAAAATATGTTAAAATTACTTGTATAGATGCATACATGAGGAATATTTAGTTTGGTAAGAAGGATGATTATTCCTTTCTTAGAGTATTTAGTGCTTGCGAGTCTAAAACCTTGTTCTAAACTAGAGTTGTAACCATTTTCCCATCTGGGTCATACCTCCATGAGTCTTGAATTAAGGAAAAGTCATAGGAAGCCATTTTTGTGCGAGGGTATGATTTGCCTTTCTCTTAATCACAAGAATTAATTCCTTTCTCAAGGGGAGATAAAAAAATCATCTTCTTTTTTTTACGAGCCAAATTAAATATCTAGGAAGTACCAATTTACATGGCTATCTCAAGACCTACCACCCATGTCATGTGGACCCTTGGGAGGATAAAGGATTCATCTCGAAAACCATACGGTTGAATCATAGAATGTCATACTTTGAAAAATTAATCACAAGGGTGTAGTGGGTCTACGAGGATGTATTGAATAGATCCATTCATTCATTTTTGACCCCTTCAGTGGTCAAGTTTGAGCAGAGGGGCTCAACGAAAGAATTAAAAATTCATAGACATCGATGAGTGGGATAGTAAATGAGTCCAAGCGAGATCTTTGGAATGATATTTTGGGGATCAACCTCCACATCCCATAGAGTTAGAGTCATAAACTCGGTTGAGATACTAGGCATTCGATACAAAATAATATGGAAAAATATAAATAATACCTGAAGGTGGAGTTTACCAAGAACCTAACAAGCTGCTCACAAATAGATTCTGTAATGACTTTCACGAAGTCAAAGAGGTGCACGCGTACTCTTTCTTCTGAGATATCATTTTGGATAGGGCTAACATCTACCAATCCTAGACATTCTTGTCTGAATCTTGTTCAAATATGAATGTCAAAGATGGAGTAGGTATCCTAAGAATCCACCAAAAGTGACTTAAGGGGAATGGGAATCCTAAGGTTCTGAACCACCCGATTCTGTCTACCTTAATTCCCTATTGAGAAATGAATATTTATTTTGTACTTTAGAGACTAGATGATTTGGAGCTTATCCATATCATAGAAAATGTTTGTTGGGTTGTGTTGTATATATTTCCCCCGCGCGACAGCAATAAGAACGGCCGACGCGAATGGAAGCGGGTTTTAGAGGCGGAAGAATATGGAAACCAAAGAAATTCAAACCTCAGCCCTTGGCGCACAGAAATGGCGCATGACACAGAGTGTCGACATAGGAAAAGTTGCGCCTTGGCGCACAGAAATGGCGCATGACACAGAGTGTCGACATAGGAAAAGTTGCGCCCTTGGCACACAGAAATGGCGCATGACATGAGTGTCGACATAGGAAAAGTTGCGCCCTTGCGCACGTAATGGCGCATGACACGGACAGAGTGTCGACATAGGAAAAGTTGCGCCTTGGCGCCTGTAAATGGCACATGACACGAGTGTCGACACAGGAAAAGTTGCGCCCTTGGCGCACAGAAATGGCGCACAACACAGACTGTCGACACAGGAAAAGTTGCGCCCTTGGCGCACAGAAATGGCGCATGACACAGAGTGTCGACATAGGAAAAGTTGCGCCCTTGGCGCACAGAAATGGCGCATGACACAGAGTGTCGACATAGGAAAAGTTGCGCCCTTGGCGCACAGAAATGGCGCATGACACAGAGTGTCGACATAGGAAAAGTTGCGCCCTTGGCGCATGACACAGAGTGTCGACATAGGAAAAGTTGCGCCCTTGGCGCACAGAAATGGCGCACGACACAGAGTGTCGACACAGGAAAAGTTGCGCCCTTGGCGCACAGAAATGGCGCATGACACAGACTGTCGACATAGGAAAAGTTGCGCCCTTGGCGCACATAAGGGTACGTATACATAAGGATAGATGCGCCCATGGCGCACCGTTTGGAGGCGCAACATTCTGAGTGCTGACAGGAAGCAGACCCTGACCCAGATATTCAGATGGCCATAACTTTTGACTGGGAGCTCCGATTCACACAAGGTTGGACTTTTCGGAAAGCCTACGGCGTCCTCTACCTAACTACAACTGGATATCTTTAATTGGGTGGGAACAAGTTCTTAAAAATGAAAAATACAGTTTGCCACTTTTGGGGTTTGATATGGTCCTCACCTACCACCATAATGAGATGAATTAAATACAACCTAAGGTGGTTGGGGTAGATTTGGAATTTCTCTCTCTTCTCTCTCTCATTCTTCCTATAAATTGTAAGGAGGGGCTTCTTTCTAAAGGTTGGACATTCTTGTTTTGGCCCCTCCCTTCTTCTCTTTGGCAGGTAGAGTTGTGGAGCTCAAACCTCCCATCTGAAACTGTAATGCACCTTTGCCTCTGGGCATTTTTTGCAGTGTATTGTATCAACCTTCAGAGCAAATAAATGCATGACTGTGGATGTTTCTCAACCCTCTATGTGTTTCATTTTGCATCCTCCCATCTTTCACCGTGAATATGTTTATCTGCATGATATTGCATTGCATTTCGTGGTCTCGTGTTTAATTGGCAAAACATATGTTCTTCATTCCTCGGTGCATCACCTCCTTAGCTTAGGTTTATTTTTCATGCATTTCTCTCTCCTGTCTCCTTGGAAAGTTAGATTAGGTTTTTGGGTAAACCTCTGCGTTTCATTGGTGCATCTCGAACAGAGGAATAGGAGCCGGCCTTCATCCGGAGAGCTTTTCCATTTTCGCAGGTCCCACACTTGGGAAAAGCTCCATGTTGTGCAATCGCACCGGGATTCTCAAGCGATCGCGTTGCGAGAGTCCCAGGGGTGTTGTGATTTCGCATCAACAGTTGTATATTATAGCTAGTGTGTCCTCGACAGCTTCAGGGGTGATTACCACCTTTATGTTCCTTCCTGGATAATATTTGTGTCATATTTTAAATAGCTTGCAACATCTGTGTGAGCTCTAGATATGTTTTCATAAGAGGCACCATACATTTGGTGAGTTTCATATGCTCCATATTCAGTAGCTAGAAGCCTCGGAATTTCCTATGTTAAGAAACCTAGCATAGGATGTCTCTCTCAAAGATTTAGGCTTCTTGTTGAGAACATGGTTGAAGATGTCATTGGAAACATCAAAAACCACGAAGGGTCATTGGCCTGAGACCCCCAATCAAAGAACCTCAACCTTGGTTGCAGAGGTTGTGGAGGTGTGGGATGTCCTACATAAGACTTCACTTGTGGTGTGGAGTTAGAAGTCGCCATGGGATTTTTCAAGATTAGGAGAAGGCTCGATTATTTTACTTAACACTCAAAAACTAGTTGGAAGACTCTAGCATTTGAAATGAACCTATTGGATGCTCCTAGTTTTCTTAAATATCCACCTTAACTTATAGAGTGTAGTCATTTTTACCCTTATCACAAAATAAAGGAACCCCATGTGCACTAGCCTATCACTAGTGAAAGATGGACGCTCACCCAAGGCACACGTGGGTGCCGAGTCTCTCTTTTATGTGAGTTTAGTGGGAAATATCATCTATGATTTTTGTTTAAAAGACTTTCAAATGGATATAGGACATATAAGAACCATAGAGCTCAGACGGCCTCTAGACCCTTGTATTCATTTCAAATAGAGTACTTAACATAATGTATATCATGTATCATAAAAGAAATAAGCATACAATCATCCATACTTACCATAAGAGGAAAGAGAACTCATGAGAGAGAAGTATGCATCAAATCATTGATATTCATGTATATATAATAGGTAACCTCATTACATCCATGGAGCCATTATTGAGTGTCACGAGAAGTAGATCACGTCATGCATTGCAATTGGAATTATGTAACTAAGCTACCAAAAAGAAAATTATTACAATCCCCATGCCCAATACATCCTTTCCCAAATGCAATTACCCATTAACAAAGTTCTTACAGTATTTCTGCAGAGCTCCGCCCACACTCTAAGTCTCCCTATTTACTCTATAGGTGCTTATATTTATAGCTTTTCTAGACTGCCAACTCATCCTCCAACACTCTCAGATCTGATGCCAAGTGTCTTAATGTGGTCCTCCATGCAAGTATACTCCTCCGTGCAGCTTCTTCCACTTTATCCCATGATGTGCTTCTATAAGATTCTACCATAGGCATGATCCTTCCTGGGCCAACATGTCGCCAGGGATGGCATCTTATCCACGCATGTAACATGATCGGGTCAAGCTTTTCACGTGTTCTACCCCAAACATCTAATGTGTCTAAGTCCTGAACCCTTGGTTCTATCTGCACACATCATTGCATGCCACGTGATTCCTTAAAAACCCTACTTTGCGCACTTTTCCTTATGCACCTTTCTTTAACTATGACCTTACGCACCTACATGCCTTTTGTACTTAGTCAATATTCTAGGGTCCCAACATCACCCCACATTATGCCTATTCTCCATCCGCAGGAACACTTCCCTTAGTGAGAGAAAGAATACAAATAGGCTTATGCCTAGGAAAAGAATAAGAAAATTAAAGAATGGGAGAGTGAAAAAGAATCACTGCATATAGACCGGGAAAATCCTTTTACAAATCAAACTTCAATTTATTCTAGGCATCGACTTTGTCTTGCGCTCTTTGACAGAGGTCACCGACCAGGGCACTTACCTCCCCAAAATTTAGTCCATCTCCTTGCATGCTCATAGTATCCGTGATCTTCTCCAACTCCTTACATATATCCTCCAATGCATCCATTCTTCGTGTGATATGCAGATATAGCTCCTTTAACTGGTTTTTGATTAAAACCCTTAAGGTTTCAATGGCCTCTGATTTCTTCTCAACCTCGGAAAGGATTTTGTCTCTTTCCACCCTATTCCCCTTAATTTTCTCCTAGAACTCCTTGAGTTATACCTCATGAGTGGCAACCAAAGCACTGCCACTTTGTCTCTATCCGCACAATTGTTACGTGGGCCTTATCGATCCGGGAAGTAGCCCTTACATCAACAAGAACTTTGTTGTACTTTACTGACAAGTGCTACGATTTTTAACTTATCTTCCTTTTCTAAATGTGCTACCAATTCATCTATAGACTAAAAGTCGGCAGCTATCTTTCCATGGTGAGGACCCTTGTTAAATCCTCCAGGCATCCCAAAGAAGATCCATACCTCTTCGCGGGCGATGCTAGGTCTGGATGCTTCAATATTATGGCCTCGTTGATAGATTCTACTTTCTTATACATAGTGCTCACCTTGAACTTTTCATCCTTCAATTCCCACTACCATTGGGTCTTTGATTAACTTTTCTAGCTCATCTCGTTGGTTAATTTAGCTAAATCTTCCTCTTTCTCCTTCAATTCCCCTTCTAGATCCTTGATCCTATCATTTCACCCAAAGAGTCTAGCTTCTATCTCAATGGAGACTTTGTTAAGCGTGTTCCTCGCCTGTTCATCCGAGAGCTATTGGGTATCCACCATTGGGTTATCTTCTCCTAGTCCTAGCAATGTTACTATTTCCCCTTGGCTTACCTCAAACTCTAGTTCATCAAGGTGGGACTCAATTTCCCAAGATATCATCTTCCTTGTCCATGGGTAGGCAGCCTCCTTGTCAAAAGATAACATGCATATAAGTTCCTCTCGCCGGAAGTGTACTCTAGAAACACACATGAAACACATTCTCAAGGTCATAAATATAACCCATCTTTGGCCTCCCCCTCTGCACACGCTTTCCTCCCATGCACATATCCCTTGGGTATACTTAAATTTAAAAGCGGGGGCCTCTAGTGCTGCCATGTTCCTCTTTCTGCATTCTCCTTCTCCTTGTTCAACATTGGTTCAGCGCTATGCTCCACCTTGTCCTCCACTAGGTTCTCAATGTCCCTTATCTCCTCTTCTTCTGCTGCCTTGGTTGTTTGCTCTTGTCTTGAGCTTGGAACCTCTTGCCTTGTGTGCTTAGCCTCTTCATCTTTTCCCATGTCCTGGGTGCTTCCTCCTGCTTGATATCCTTGCACCGCAAAAAAGGAACCCTTGTTCTTCTTCTCCGCCTTCCTCCTCTGAATCATGTATATTGAAAACATGTAGCCCTTGATCTTTCCTGGGTCCTCTTCCCCACTTACTTCTTCTTCACTACCATCCTTCTCTCCTATGTACTTGCCCATACTTCCAGCTTCTTCTCGAGGTGGTCTCCTCTCCTAACCTCTTCTTTTTCCTAACTGGAAATTCTAGTGTAGGTTACGTTGTATTTCTTCTTCTAATGACTCCTTATCTAATGGTTCTTTTGGTTCTAGAGTATTTTCTCTGATTACGGCCTTTTTCTTGCACGCATACATGCTGGTTTTGGCACTTGTCATATGGGAACCTATTTCCTATGTCTCCACCACACTTGGGATTTTATTTTCTGTTTTATTTTTCCTCCCATTTGGGTGTGGGTATTTTCCTCCCAGTTGGATCCTGAGGTATAGATACCTCATTTTCTAGGTATGTGCCCTTCTCTGACTTGGGCCTTATGCGAATGTAAATGCGCGCCATGGATCCTCCTACAAAGGGTAGAGTCATGGGCCTTGTCATTTGTACTTCATGTGACACATACCACTCTATGTATGTGTGCTTTCCAAGGTAGACCAACCCTTTGTGCAATTCCCTGTGGTCTTTGTCCAAACTACCAAGGTCTAACTTAAAATTTTTGGACTCCTTGAACCTGTTTACTCCCGCTTAGAAGTACTGAGCTATGAAGGCAAAGGGAGCTTGCACCATGGGCTCCATGAGTCATCTATCAACTTGAATCTACCCAGGTAGTAATGCTAGTACACAAAAAATTATGCCTCTCCCACAGTGGCAAAGTGGCAGATTGTTCAAGAATTCTCCATTCTGCCCTGAACGCGTGCCTTAGGCACATGTACCACTTTTCCAAGTGCGCCTTGTGCATCTTGTTGTCGTGTCACAAGAACACTTCTTAAATCTTTTGGTGGGTTAGGGGTATTCATCATGGTACTCCAATACACACTTATCTTATGCATCCGGTACCCCGATCTTTGAAAACACAATGGTCATAACAAATTTCCAAAAAGGATCCTGTCACCTTCCTTTGCACAGTTGATAATTTCATCCACGATGAATGCGGAAAAATATAGATGGTTCCCTCTGAAATATTTCTGTAAACATTTAACCATGGCTTACTAACTTGAGTCCATCTCTCCTGGCCATTTAGCTTTGACACCAGGTGCACGACCATCTTCATTACTGGATCCTTGATGTCTATGACATCATAATACCTTGACCCCTTTTTGCAAGCAAGAGTGGTGATAGTTTCCTTAATCGCTTCCTTGTCTGTCAAGTCATCTTCCAACTCGTCTCCTTCATAGATGAGGCCTGTGAAATGTGAAATGAGCTGAGGAGTTATGCGCATCTTGCACCCATGAAGTGGAAATAGTCCTCATGCATGTGTGATATTACCCATTGATCTGATCCACTCGGGTTTCCCAGAGTAGGGCAACTCAAAGAGTTGTAGTAACCCTGCCTTCTCCAACTTGACCTTCATGTCATTATTATATATGGAAAAACCTTCTAGCATCCTCTTGTTTGTTGGGTGCACTAACTCCAACACCAACTCCTTTTCAATTGTGCTTGTTTGATGATTATAATCATTTACAAACATATCCCTAAGATGGGACTCCCACTCCTTCCCCAACAACACTCCATCTAGGTACTGCATTTTTGTATACCATTCCTCATTTGTGCTTGCTTCAATTTCTTATTGTCTAAACTTGCCCTTTCCTTTGCCCTTCTTGGGTGTACTAGCTGGTTTCTTGGGTGCCATTTTCTAGGTCTTCTACCCACTTCAATCACTTCTGTTACTTTGTTCTTCTGTTCTCTCCAACCCTAGATCTCAAACTTGTGAAGAAAATTACTCACACCAATTCCCTAGTTTTTCAAACCCTAACTGGGATACTCCCTTCACAAGATGACATCTTCTCACACTTTCTCCCACACTCGTGAAATCCCTTCCTCCTAGTTTGCAAATCTGAACTAAATACTCAAGCTTGATCCTTTCAAATTTTTCTTCACATGGATCATTTTTTCGGAAGCCCTAGTTTACAAAGGTGCAAAAATTGCTTCGTTCTCTTATACGCAAAGTAAAAATGAAGTGTCCCAACCCCTTATTTATAGTTTTTCCCTTTTTGAGAATTAAGTGCTACTTCACCTACCACCATAATTTCTTCATTTATTTGGCTCATTAATATCATTTCTTCGGACTAGAAATACTCTTTATGATATGACTTATTAGTATATGGGGATGTTTTGTGTAGTCATATCTTAGTAGGTTGATGCATTTTCCTTGATATTATTTATGAAAACCGTTTATCACATGAACCTCCTACTAACTGTCTTTATGAGATCAAATGTGATGATGTGTGTAGGGAATGATGGAAGTTACTGGTGGATAAGAAGCCCGAGTTCGAAGCATGCGGCTGAAGACTGTTTCCATCGAATTGACCTATTAGCTTGGGCTTGACTCTAACAGCCCATAGGAATCTATGAGTTTTAATTGATATTTGATGAACAGTGTTTAATGCTACCTGATATGGTGGATCTTGTAACCAACATTATCTATATGAAGACTTTGTCTTCAGAACTTGAGTACCACTTTTTGATTGTTGAAGAAGATTATCTGCATACTATTAGATTTATTTTGATGTGTTATGAATTCATTTCAAGTTAATGAAAGCCACGAAATTTTGAGAATCAGAAGTTGTTGATCACTCTATCCCGAGGAAGAGCAAGGGCCCACTCAACCAAGGAGATACGAGGTTACTTTGAGTTCATGCATACAGTCCTTCGATTAGTTTTACTGCAATTATCATTTGATGAGTTTTACATGCATGCTTTGATTAACTATCTCTTGCTTTCTCCATTACCGACTTTCCTTAGAATAGATGCTTTTGTTATGCAAATCTAGTTCATGAATAGTCTTGCTTTTTGCTAAAAATTCCATTTATTCAGTTGTGATTTAATTTGTTAAGAATAAGTGTGTGTATTTTATTTTATAGTAGAAGATTAGTTGCTAAAATTCCTTTCATTGTACATATATTTGAATTCCATAGACTTGTATTTAATTTCCATAGATTTTAACTGCACTTCCATAGAATAGTCACTAAAACTAAGCAACCCCAATGACTCAATGTATAACTGGTTCTCCTAGACTCCATTGCATATTGCCTAGGACATAGCCCTGGTTTAGAATGACACTGACAAATATTATGTCAGTTAAATGATTGGAAGAATACAACGACCCATCATTTTTGGCACCATTTCGGGAAATAACCATAAGCTCCATTACTTTATTCTATATGCTATGGGTGTTAATGGAGTTCATATAGGAAACTAGTAGTTCTCTTGGACCTTGATTTAAACCAACCAACCTTGGATGCATAGGTCACGAGATAACCAAGGGAGATTTATAGCACACAATATTCAACAAATCTCTTTAGACACTTCACAAGAGAGAAACACTGAGAGTGATATAGATTCCAATTCAATGCCTAGAACCTTTTCTGAGCATTCTGTATCCTCTTCACATCGTTCTGCAATGGGGGATCTTGGGAATGTTGAAGACCAACCTTTAGGATGAACCTTTACATACCCCATTTTCCTCGATGCAGATGAGGATGCACCCATGAAAAACATCTCACCATCCATCCTACCCCTCTTTTGAGGAATGACCAAAGAAGACCCTGATCAGTTTCTGTTTGAATTTAAAATCCTGTGCTAGACATATGACTACCAAACTGACAATCAAAAACTCAAACTATTTCCCTCCACTCTCAAAGATTCTACTATGAGATGGTTTATGGGGTTACCATCTAACTCCATTAATTCCTGGGAAGCCATGGAAACAACCTTCTTGGATAAATACCAAGACTATTGTAGAGGAAGGGATAGGAAGGAAGAGTTCTTCCAAATACAACAAAAGGAAGATGAGAATCTAGAGGATTATCTAGATAGATTCCTCTTTCTCCATAAATGCAGTGGGTATGAGTTACATGCAGACATCACTAAAACAGTCTTTCTGAAAGGACTAGATGAGGAAACCAAGGATTCTCTCCATCTCATGGGAGGTGGAGACGTGCATAAGCTCACCATGGAACAAATTACTGAGCTATGTAGAAGATATTCTAGAACACGTGGAGGAATACGAAGGAAACAAACATCCAAGTCTTTGGGTACCTCTGAACTTCTAGAAGAAATGGCCAACATGAAAACAAACATTTTGCTGCAATTAACATCCACCATAGATGGACTCAAGGCAAAAGCCACCCCTGCTAAAGAACCATTGGACATGTATTTCCCTAAATGTCGGAAGAGACACCCCTTGAGAGAATGTCCTTTGGATGTCACAGATATGTGCTTAATCTACGAAGTTACTGACCATGACACTAAGCATTGCACACTTCTACCATAGTTGAAGGGAGGTTTGAATGCCATCTCTCAAACAAGTGCTGAATTAAATTTTGTCCAAAGACCAAACAATCAGGGTGGGTTCCCATCTAGACCAACTCAGAATCCTTGGAGAATGCCATGGCCAAATCAAGCCTCTCAGTCTTCTTGGGGACAACCTGAGTGGGAAAACTCAAACTAGATGACTTATCCATATCCACCACCTTGGAAAAATCCCTACACTCAGCCGGGTTGGGCTCCACCACCCATAACCAATCCTTGGCACAATCAGCAGTGGGGTCCTCAACAAAATTTTAGCCAAAATCAGTCCTGGGCACCACCACAAAATGGTAATCAACAACGCAGGTTCCAGCAGCCACAACAAGCTTTAATGCCTCCACCTCAAGCCTACCAAAATCAAGGACAAGCAACACAAACACAACTTCTAGGCTCAGCTTGTATCCAATCCTAAAAATCAATAGACAACTTCGATTGATGACACAGACGCAGGTAACACCATGCAGGTTAACACTATTGGTAATTTATGATTACGATCTGGAAAAATATTGAACCCTCCTATTGTTATCACAGAACTACCTGATGATGCCGATAAGGAAGAAAAACTTGAGGGTAACACTGGTTCTTCACCAATGCCAGATAAACAGGATGATCAAATACCCAAATAGACTACAACCCCTTTTCCTAAGTGATTACAGGACACTCGAATTGTAGATGAAACAAAACTAGTTCAGGAATTGAAAAAAGTACATATTGAGGTTCCACTACTGCGTGTAATAAGGGACATCCCTGAACTAAACCAAACCATTAGAAATGAATGTATAAAGACACCAGGAAGAAAAAATAAATACCCAAAGACTATCAGAGTCGAAGGGAATTTGGCTGATTTAGTTGTTGGCACCCTTATCTCACCAAAATATGGGGATCCTGGGAGCCCTGTCATTACTATTTGTATAAACAACCAGTCAATATCTAATGTTTTGGTGGATCTTGGTGCTGTTATTAATGTCATCACAACAGAAATGTTTAACCTACTATCCTTAATAGGACTTCAACCAACCAACATTGTTTTGTAGTTAGCAGATCAATCCATTGTTGTACCTGATGGTGTGGTTGAAGATATAATGGTCACTATTGAATCATGGGAGTACCCAGTTGATTTCATGGTTTTGCAGCCTAAAGCTCGAAGTTGGGATATCCAGTCATCTTGGGAAGACCTTGGTTGGCTACGGTTGCTGCTTACATTGACTGTAGGTCAGGCAACATGACAATTCTAAATGGGCAGAAATCCAAACACATTTCATTATATCCTCTTGCCCAACCTTATACAAACAATTGTGACCAGGTATGGGTGGATTCTTTGGATGCTAACTCTTTGAGTTCTTCTTTTCTAGCCACTATTGTAGTACACAATCATATGATGGAAGCTACAGAGCCATATGCGGTGACTGATTCTAAGGACTCTGTAACTACGGAAATCAGCACTACTACTATGGAATTTGGAATACCGGCATTAGACATTACCTCTGCTGAGTCTGGTAGGAAACTCTATGCTTATAATTCCGAACATTTAGTTCCTGATTTCTATTGTCCTTTAACCAAGGTTTTATCTTTTGATAACATATCCATCCTACACATGCTTCAGCCCCATGTTTTCCCATTGAATTCTTTTATCACTAGTACAGAGCTTGCTCTTGCAAATGATACTAAGTAGGTGCTTGTCAGTATGGGTAGAGAGCTGACTATAGGAAGTGACTTGGAGGTCAATCAAGAAGCTAGGGTGCTTGAGGTTCTAAAGAAACATTCTCATGATTTTGCTTGGGATTACACTAATATGAAAGGAATTCATCCTAGCATCTATACACATCATATTTACACCGATGACATCAAACCTATAAGGCAACCACAATGAAGAATCAATCCAACATTGAGAGACATAGTCAAAACTGAGATCGAAAAGCTCCTAAAGGTAGGTTTCATCTATCCTATATCTGATAGTCAATGGGTTTCCCCATTAGTTATTGTTCCCAAGAAGAATGGTAAGTGGCGAATATGTGTTGATTATAGGGAACTTAACAAAGCCACCAAGAAAGATTATTTTCCCCTGCCTTTCATTGACCAAGTCCTGGACAATTTGGCTAGTAAGAAATATTTCTCTTTCTTGGATGGGTTTAGTGGGTATAATCAAATTAGTATTGCCCCTGCTGATCAGGATAAGACTACTTTTACGTGCCCTTGGGGTACATTCACTTACAAGTCTTACCTTTTGGGCTTTGTAATGCCCCTGCTACATTTCAGTGGGTAAGTCTTGGCCATTTTTGCAGATCTTGCTAATGACTGTGTTGAGGTTTACATGGATGATTTCACTATCCATGGATCCACTTTTGAAGAATCTTTGAATAATCTTGAGAAAGTACTCAGTCGATGTGAACAACACCAACTATCTCTGAGTCATGAAAAATGTCTAATGATGGTTGATCAAGGAATTGTCTTAGGTCACCATGTTTCAGCCCAAGGTATACAGGTGGATCCCAAAAAGATATCAGTCATCACCCAATTACCTACACCAGCTAATCAGACTGACATCAAAAGTTTCCTTGGCCATGCAGGTTATTACCACCGATTCATAAAATATTTTAGCAAAATTACCACCCCAATGTTTTCATTGCTAACCAAAGATTGTGTTTTTGAATGGTCTTCTCAGTGTCAACAGGCATTTGATTCTATCAAAGAAAAGATGACAACAACCCCTATCTTACATGGCCCTGATTGGGGACAACCTTTCCATATCCACACTGATGCTTCTAATACAACCATGGGCGTTGTCCTTGGACAAAAAGACTCAGAAGATCATATGTATGCAATTTATTTTATCAGCAAAAATCTGACTCCTACGGAAAAGAATTACACTACTACGGAAAAAGAGTTTTTGGTTGTTGTATATGCTTTGAATAAATTTTGTCATTACATCACTGGATATAAAAAAAAATTTACACTGACCACTCTGCCATTTGATATTTGATGAACAAACCAGTGGTTGGTGGAAGGCTCATTCACTGGTTACTCTTGTTACAAGAATTCAATCTCACTATTATAGATAAGCCTAGGAAATCTAATGTTGTTGCTGAACTTTCTTTCCAGAATAAATGTTTCAGGTGATGATGAAGCAGTCCAAGACCAATTTCCCGATGAACACTTGTTTGCTATCTCTACTAAGACTCCTGGTTTGCTTGATCTCGTGAATTATTTAACAACAGGGAAGTTTCCTGCCTATTTTACTCATAAGGAAAGAAGGTGATTGGTTAGAAATAGTGCAACATATAAATGGTGTAATGGATTCTTATTTAAATGTTGTCCTGACATGGTTCTTCACATAGTGTGTTTGAGAGGATGAGGTACATGACATACTGCGAGCATGTCATGATGAGCCAGGAGGTGGACATTATTCAGTGAAATGAACAATTCACAAGATCCTTGGAGTAGGGTACTATTGGCCTTCCCTCCATAAGACTATCAAAAAGTATGTGTGGCAGTGTGATGCATGCCAACGAATGGGAAAACCTACACTTTCTACGGAAATGCCTCTAAACCCTCAGTTGGTTCTAGGACCATTTGAGAAATGGGGTATTGATTTTGTTGGACCATTTGATCCTCCATCTTTCGGAAGGAGTATCTCTTGGTATGCACGGACTATGTCACCAAATGGGCTGAAGTTCAAGCATTGGCATCTAGCCAATGAAGATGTTGTTGCTGATTTTCTCTACAACTAGATATTGCTGCGATTTGGAGCACCAAGGGCCATTGTATCTGATCAAGGTCCTCAATTTGTTTCAAATATGATTGAAGCTTTCTTAGGAATCTACAGAATCAGGCACCGAAATCATCACCATATCACCCCCAATCCAATGGGCAAGTGGAGGTAACCAATCGAGAACTCGAGAATATTCTAACTAAGGTGGTCAATGCCGATAGAAAGAATTGGGTACCAAAGCTTCCTGAGGCCGTCTGGGCCTACAACACGACCTGGAAAACAACTACTAGTTTCTCTCCCTATGAGTTGGTCTTTGGGAAGAAGCCACTGTTACCTGTTGAGTTCGAGTTGCACACTGGTGAACAACGTTGGAAGTTGGGATTGATTTGGATGAAGCACAACATGAACAAGTGTTGCAGTTGAATGAATTAGATGAAATGTGGATGGAGGCACAGCAGCAGACCAAAATTCTATAGCATCAGCGAAAAACTTGGCATGATGCTCACATCAAAAAAAGGATATTTCATGAAGGACAGTGGGTTTTACTCTTTGATTCCCACTATCAGCAGTTTAAAGGCAAGTTGTGTACACATTGGTTAGGTCCCTATCAGGTAAATCAAGTGTTTGATAATGGCTCTGTTTGATTGATACCGATTGATGGAGACAAATGGACTCTTCTGGTGAATGGGCATAGGCTCTCGAGTTTATCACCAACCACTGGATAAGAAGACTTTCACCGATGACATTCTGTTATGAACAGACATGCATGCTGAGGAGGCTCTTTGCCTCTCACGCATGGAGTAATCAATCTCTTGCAAATTCAATAAAGGAAGATGATCCTTCATTCGATCTTCTTCCCTTAGTTAGCAGTTTTTATTGTAATTTCCAATAAATGTAGGAATTTTCATTATTTCTACTGCCGCTAATCATGTTTCATCCCAAATTGTAGGGTGTAGGAATCTACGGATATCAGCTGACTAAATGTGGCATGGGTAAGTGCATTTTAACTTGCTAATGATATTTCTATGTGAAACATTTCCCCATGTATTCATTTGTCATTATGATGCCATCATGAAATGATTGCTATGGTCATTCTAGATCTCTTTCCAAATCCATCTCTATGAATGATGGCATAAAAGGAGTAATGGCTCATAAATCACCACATGCTTTGATGTGTCACACTCTCCAATGTCAGGACAGGTGGCGCTTGCTCCTCAACCATGGGATATGTGCCACCGCAAAAATCTTAATCTCACATGGGTGGCTAGTCTCATCACTATTTTTTCACCATCACCTTCACTTGATGTTGCGCTACCCAAGGAATATGGTGTCATTTGAAATTTAATGCTTCTGCACTTCTTCCCATTGTGGTATGCACATCAATCATGACTGGTTTTATCAGACACTAGACGGGAAGTGGAAGAAATGCTCTGCTCTGGTTTTTCCGCTACCATGTATTTCTCACTTTTTGGCTCAACATGGGACCGTGAAAGACATCAGAACCTACTTCACCTGACGCCTTGCTCCGAATGCCACCCTTTCAGTAGGTATTTCATGATTTTGGATGGTTGGATTTCATTTGGAAATTTGAAGGTTTTGATGAGGGCATTGTGGAAGAGTTCTTGAATAATTTTGAGTCCACCTACTCACAAGTTGGTGGATGAGAGTTGAAATTACCAGTCAGGTCATTTCTGACCTATCTGACTTGCCAAACTTCGGTTTAAAGGTTATGATGAATGCCCCTTTGCAAATTCTGATTGCTCAGTTCCATGATGAAGGAGAGGCACTCCCGAGAGGTCATCCTGACTCCATTGGGTGTCCAGAAGGGTGTTAAGTGGACAAGTTTACCTAGAATCTGGGGTGAGATTGTGAAATGGGTCAACCGGTATTTCATATGTGATGGCCAGGCCTCTATTTTGGGTGGTGATGCACTCAAAATACTCATTCACCTTAAAAAGGGACATGTCAACTAGGCCCTTGGTAAATCTGCCAGAGTACCTCGTAGACTCCATCATTAAAGTATGCCAGAAACATCGGTCCAGTGGAGGCAAGTCCATGATTAAGCACCCCAGGTTGATTCATCTGTTGTGTTCACACCAAGTCTTCTTTCGACCAAAGCGGAGGCTCGAGGGATGCTTTGGTGGCGAAGGGTCCAGGCCAAAGCAATTAAAATCTGGTCTCTCTTCTACACCTCGGTCTACCCTTGCATCGGGCCCTTTCCCTTCACATAGCCAAGCAGAGGCAGCTGATGTTCCTGAGCATGCCGACATAGTTGGTACTCTTGAGGGACCATCCCCATCCATTTCTGATTCAAAAGGAAAGTGTCCCATGGCCCCATCTTCTTCCAAGAAACCACGGTCCAGTGGCTTAGCTCATTTTTGTAGACAGGTAGGTTTCCAATCGGAGTCCTTGCCTGATGATACCGCCCACATTCGGGAGGAACTGCATACGGAGGATGATGACCCGCTCCATCATCTGTTGTTCCATCATCTACGAAAATTCACACTGTAACTCTGAAAATTCTTGACACCCAAGTGGCACCTTCTCACAACTATCTGGAGGAAATCACACTGCTAAAATCTTAGTTACAAGGTATGGAAGAAACCACCCTTTTATTACAAGCTGAATTTACACAAAAGACAGTAGAAAAAGTTCGGGAGATTGCTGCCCTGCAACTTGAAGTAAGTTGTTTAAAGTGACAACGTGATAAGAGTCTTACCCTCTTGAATAGTTTCCAACAGTTGTCCCTTCAGGAAAGGGAATTGCGGAAGGAAAATCAAAAATTAAAAAAGAAAAAGAATCTATGGAAGAGGAAAAACAAAAAGTAACATCTATCTTAGACTTTGTCTGTCCTTTGGCCATCAAACTACTATCCTGTAGGAAACCCTCCTCAGTCTACAACATGTATGTCCAAGAACAATTTTATTCTTGGCAGTTATTTCAATTGTGTTCTCAAGCCCCTCACGAAATTCTGATGGCCCTAGTTTTTTATCAGTTTACAAGTGCAGTGCTCCGAAATTCAAAATTTTCTCTGTGAATTTTATCTACATAACATGATAGTGACCAATGTCCCTGATTTCTTGATCAACCTATTTGTGGGTGATTTTCAAATTAAATCCTTTCAGTCTATATTGCGAATCAGATAATTTGGAGGTAGCAAATAGCTAGTTTCAATAACACTGCTCAGTCCATCGATTTCACATTCACCCAACTCATCATACAGATGTCGCCCTGTGGAAAAACTTTCGATCATTTTACTATCAGGCAGGGGTTGGGGTGAATACTTCTCATATTTTTCTTCAGTGTGTTATTGATTTTGAAAATTATAGTTAGGAGAATTTTGGGGCTGCTTGGAAAGCTTGTGATAGGAGATGGGATACTTTAAGCCTGCCTTTGAAACATAGGGAGGTTCTCTCTCCCCAGAATTTGAGCTAGAGCATGCACAGGGGTGATGCTCTCATCACCATTATCAAACAAACTATAGAGAAAACCAACTAGAAATACACTGATGAATGGGTAGGCCTCCAAGTATGGCCTCCACTCCTCTTGAGCCCTCTCACGACACTGGCAGAACAATGCAGCACAGTCCCATGACAGTTTCACTGCCTGGGTGGAAATTACCTCCAATACTCAAGGCTGCAAGAATACCACAAAGCAATATGCTAATCAATTTGAGGAGTATGACATGGCTGAACAACTTGGAAGGTGAGTAGGGCATAGATGAGTTGCATTGGGACATGCAATAGGTAAATTCGGGGGAAAATGATGAGTGCATTGTTTGGCTCATTAATATCATTTCTTCAGACTAGGAAATACTCTTTGTGATATGACTTATTAGTATATGGGGATGTTTTGTGTAGTCATATCTTAGTAGGTTGATGCATTTTCCTTGCTATTATTTATGAAAACCATTTATCACATGAACCTCCTACTAACTATCTTTATGAGATCAAATGTGATGATGTGTGTAGGGAATGATGGAAGTTACTGGTGGATAAGAAGCCCGAGTTTGAAGCATGCGGCTGAAGACTGTTTCCATCGAATTGACCTATTAGCTTGGGCTTGACTCTAATGGCCCATAGGAATCTATGAGTTTTAATTGATATTTGATGAACAATGTTTAATGCCACCTGATATGGTGGATCTTGTAACCAACATTATCTATATGAAGACTTTGTCTTCAGAACTTGAGTACCACTTTTTGATTGTTGAAGAAGATTATCTACATACTATTCTGGATTTATTTTTTGATGTGTTATGAATTCATTTCAAGTTAATGAAATCCATGGAATTTTGAGAAATAGAAGTTTTTGATCACTCTATCTTGAGGAAGAGCAAGGGCCCACTCAACCGAGGAGATACGAGGTTACTTTGAGTTCATGCATATAGTCCTTTGATTAGTTTTACTATAATTATCATTTGATGAGTTTTACATGCATGCTTTGATTAACTATCTCTGCTTTCTCCATTACCACTTTCACTTAGAATAGATGCTTTTGTTATGCAAATCTAGTTCATGAATAGTCTTTCTTTCTGCTAAAAATTCCATTTATTCAGTTGTGATTTAATTTGTTAAGAATAAGTGTGTGCGTATTTTATTTTACAATAGAAGATTAGTTGCTAAAATTCCTTTCATTGCACATAGTTGAATTCCGTAGACTTGTATTTAATTTCTATAGATTTTAACTACACTTCCGTAGAATAGTCACTAAAACTAAGCAACCCCCAACAGACTCAACATATAACTTGGTTCTCCTAGACTCCATTGCATATTGCCTGGTTTAGAATGACACCGACAAAGATTATGTCGGTTAAATGATTGGTCTCCTCCTTTGTACGTGGGATCTATCGGTAGCTTTATCTTGCACCAACCATCCTTTTCTATCTTTTCTCTCCATACACCTCTTTCAACCAAGCCATTCAAATGGGATTTTTAATACAAAATTCCTTGGCACTTTAACCATGTGCTCCTTAATATTACTCCACCCCACCCTTAAAATGATGCGTGGCCCTCTGCGTACTCAAAAATTCTCAAAAATTAGTAATAAGGTTACCGGTGCCCAAGGCACAAAATAAAACAAAAACATGAAAAGGAAACACAAGGAAATAAAAGCATAAAGGAACATTCAAAACTAACTAGAAAAACTGCCTTATTTACAAACACCAAGAAGACTTATTTATAGTAGGGCTTCAACCTACTCCCATTGAAGTGTCCAAGAAATTTTCGTCCCATCCAGCACTTATAACTAGCACGTGCCCAAATCAAGGATGTATGAGATTGTGTAAGGACCCAACCAATGGACTTTCAACTTCCCAAGATGGCACGAAACTTAGAATCATATAGTAAAACCATCTACCCAACCTCAAACTTCTTGTTTCTAATGTGGTGATCATGCCAAGCTTTCTACTTTGCTTTCTTTGTTGTTTGGCTCCACCTAGGTGAGTGATCGTCTTTCATCCAATTTCATTAACTCCTCAATTCTTTCTTCCAGTGCTTGCTCATCAGCCAACCCTCCTGCACATGCTATTCATAGAGAAGGTAACATGAATTCAACTAGTAGAATAGCTTCCATGCCAAACACCAACTGAAATGGTGTGGCTTTGTTCAACCTTTTATACGTTGTCCTATAAGCCCACAATACTGCTGATACTTTGTCATCCCAATCTTGTCTTCCGACATCACAAATTTTGGTCAGGGTATGACTTAGTATTTTTTTGAATGCTTCTATGGTTCCATTTTCTTGTGGGTGATAGGGCGTAGTCTTGTGATGAGGCACCATGAACTCTGCTAACAGGATCCTCAGGTCTCATTCAAGAAATGTGTACCCCTATCGCTGGTCAAACTCAACGGACATCCATACCTCGTGATAATGTTCTCCCACAAGAACCTTACCATTGTGGCTATTGTGTAATATTTAGTTAGGGCTTCCTCTACCCACCTAGTCAAATAATCCATGCAAGTGATGACATAGCATGACCCGGTCTACACGCCATCTTTGGTGCAATAGGGCCTACAAAGTCTATTGACCACTTTTCAAAAGGTTCCACACTAGGGATAGGGCACAAAGGCATTTCATCTCTCTTTCCTAGTTTTCCAATGCACTGACAATGGTCACATGCTTTACAATAGTCTTTACAATCCTTGTACAAGGTTTCCCACCACAAACCTGCCATTAATATCTTATGTGTGGTGGCATCACTTGCATAATTCCCACCACACTTCCTCTGTGTGCTTCCTCCATGATGGCCAAATGCTCATGCTCTAATACACACCTATGTAAAACTTCATCACATCCCAAATTGTATAAGTCTCCACTGATTAACATGTAGGGCACGACATGTATGGCTAACTAATTTTTCTCTAATGCCTTCATTCCTTCTGGCACCACACCTTCCTTTAAAAATACTGCAATCTCTTCCAAATCTGAGGGCACATGCATGCAACCTAAACAATTACACGTCTGGCATTGTCTCCTCAATACTCTACATGTCCTCCCCTGAATCAATTCTTGATAGATGATTAGGTCCACAATTACTTTTCCCAGGCTTCACTACAATGGTGAATTCAAACTCTTGAAACAACAACACCCACCGACATATGCGCCCTTGTAGAATAGGCTTGTTCACCAAATACTTTAATGCCATGTGGTTGGTGTAAAACAAAGGGTGTTTCTAGCAGATACTATCTAAACTTGAAAAGTGCATAGATCATTGACAATGCCTCATGCTCAGTTGTTATGTAGTTATCATTTCTTTGGTGTTAGCTTGTTGCTTGCATAAAACACGAGGATGATAAAAATTCCTTCACCTAGCTATGCAAGCACTTGCTCCAATAATGGTCCCACAGGCATCTACATGGACATGAAAGGTCTTATCCCAAGAGGGAAAACATAATATAGGCGTGGTGATAAGCCTATATTTTAATGTACCAAACACCCTCTGCTACACCTTTCTCTAATGGAAGGAACTTTTATGTCTAAGAAGATCCTCTAAAGGTGTGACGATCTTAGCATATCCTTTGATGAATTTCCTATAATAACTCATATTCCCAAGGAATCCATGCATTGCGCTCTGGATAGTAGGCTCCCCTAACCCCACAATAACGCAACTTTAGCGAGATCTATCAATGAAGTCCTCCTTACATATGATATGCCCTGAATAAATTCCCAAAGGGTGTAGAAACACACACTTCGAATGTGGAGGTATATCCTTAACTACCTACACCTATCAAACATTAACCTTAAATTGTCACAATGGTCTTTAAATAGACCATACACCGTCAAAAAAAATCCAAATAGACCTGAAGAAACTTATGGATGAAGTCCTAGAATGCTTGCACCACTATGCATGAAAAAATAGTAGGCACATTCTTCAACCCAAAGGGCATGATTTTGTATGCAAAAATTCCATACTCAATGGTGAAATTTGTCTTCTCTTGGTCCTCCTTTTCGCAATCTGGACTTAGTAGTACCCCAAAATCCATCCGTAAAGGAATAGATTTTGCACCCAACGACTCCTTCCAAAATTTCTTCCATGAAGGGGTTGGATGTAACATCCCCATTTTAAGATACTAGAACAAGGAATTTTTTTTTTTATACAACGTTCCTCGTTATGAATTATATAATTCAAACACACGTTCAAGTTTTAATAGTGCTTTCTCATGTCCAATTAATGCGTTTGGATCACACAATTTCCTTTTAAAACTAATGTTCTCTGTTCACATATTTGCAATATGGAACACACATTCGATGCCATTCAATCATATAATAGATACCATATGTAGTGTAAATGACTCAAAGAACTACCGACCTCCACTTTATGGCTCGGAGTTTCGGTGATCTCTCATTTCATGACTTGCAACTTACCGATCCTTCATGTTAATTCATGCATAGTATAATGAATATATAAGGTTCCTTTACCATTTCTCGGTTATCGAAGTGATCCATTTAAGAAGCCTATCTCGAATATCTTCACGATATTCATCTAACATCTGCATCTTAAACTAGGTGATTAGGATAGTGTAACCCAAGACTTGCGATACTTTGGCAAAAGATTTTCACATGCTTTGCATGATCATATTCCTAGATGTGATACACACCAATGGAATACGTCCTTAACCTCACCTCATCCGTTATCTAGAATGGTCTTTCCTGGTCTCTACCGGTCCTTCCATTTAAGGTCAAACTCTAACCCCAACTAGCAATATGAACGAGTACGGGAAGTTACTCATGGTAACTAAAGATACGCAGGACATACGTGTTGTTCCTAGACGAATGCTGTGTGTAGTTACGTTTAGTCCTCCGGAGTCACTCAGTATACGTGATCACATTCCTATCCCCAGCCAAGAACTTAGTATCCAACTTATGTAAACTTGATGATTTGGTTATAATCTTAGTATTTAAGATCAACTTTCAGCAGCCATGATGATCCTTTATCCTTATTCTTGTTACGAGGTTGTATGTAGCTAAGAGAGACTTAATCCATCTTCTAGCTTAATACGTATCTCCTTCTTCATACCGAAGGTTGCCTATTCACTTCTTGGTTCCTTTCTTAATCTTTGGACTAATCGGTCCATTATCGATAACTTAATAAGTTTAACCTATTAAACTTAACCAAGTTTTCCACAATTTGTAAACAAATTCAGAATTCCATCTTATTAGACGTCATTTAAATGAGGTCTAATTATAAATGAATTTATTCATTTATCCTCCTTAACCTTACTTAGTTAAGGTCTCATTAAAATAGATATGATTTCCCATATCTTTATTTTCTCGAATTTAAACATTCGAGGCTATTAACGAGTCCAAATACAAGGTTCGCTTCCCTAAGTTATTTGATATCCCTTAGTTTTCAAACTAATCCCGAATACCTTCCAATTAGGATTTCATGTTTATCTAAATCTTTTAATGTCAATTCAAATTCATCTTAACCCAAGTATGAACTAATTACACATTTCAACGTAAAAAGTTGCATTCGGGTAAAGAATAGATGTTATTTCCTTTTAAATTCATCCATTAACATTTGAATAATTCCAAGTCAAGGAATAATGTTATATTCTCAAACTTATTCAACAATATCAAACCGATACGCTTATTGAAAATATCACACTTTTACTTGTATTCATCCATCGATTTACAATCTATACATTTGCCATTCCAAACAACTGGACTTGTTTATATCAAACAACATTACTGACTCATAAATATAGAATAATGTAACTTCTTACTTTCTCATTTCCTCGTGGAGGAGTAATAGCTATCAATACAATCCATCTTCGATTAATCAAAGAAGTATCGAAAACAACCATGTCTTCATTTATACTCAAGTTTCATCTGCAAAATTACTTGATGGGTCGTTCATTGGTGAGGCATATTAATCATTTGTCTTTAAAATGAGGTGCTTTTAATTAAGCTCTGTCTCATAAAAGAACCTGCTTTTATGAAATGTTAATATGAACATCATTCAAGAATTAAATACCAAAAAGGATGAACATCATATCAACTAAATCATCCAATAACCCTCCCATCGACAAAGGATTACTGCCCTCTTTCCCAAATAATTATTATAAGAAGTAATTTCCTTCAACAGTTCTAGATTACAAACATCCTGTAAGGACTAAAAACACAATTATGTGACTATTGTTCTAACATAAATGCTATCAATTGATTCTCTTACAATAGTTGTGAATTCAAAAGATAGATCTTAACTAAAATCTAAACCGAATTATTGTCCCTTCTTTCATACAACTCATCGATTTCAAGCAATCAAACACTTTGAAGAGAACTAGCAAACAGAATTAAATACAAATTCTTAACCCAAGCGATACGAAATTGTTCCATAACAATTATAAATTTCCAAGCGTATGAGAGAAAATGATCGTTAATTCAAAATATCCATTCACACTCTCTTTCTTTTCCTTATAGCCGTACTAGAAGTTTTAATCCAAACGTGATATCAATAAATGATAATTGATTCAAAGAGAAATAAATGAAAATCAATAACCGAATATAAGGAGCAATGTCATGACACCTCTTCTCCTGTCTATCCAAATACCTCTTATTTAGAAGCAGACATACTCCAATAGTATAATTCATTGAGGAAGTAGTATATTCAAGATAATTGATTCCAAAAGTTGACTGAGTTCATCGCAACTGGTCTATAACCATTAGTACCAAAAGAACCGTGAAAGAAAGCGAATACCATATCAAATTAGTACAAAAATTAAGAAGCTACAATAACCTTACTTGTCTCTGTGGGAACCCATGTTTTATGTAAATAAAAAAGCATCAAGGAATTATAACTCGCATAATAGTCTATTAATATCACCACAACTTTGTTTTTCCCAAACGTTTCCACACAATTGAACTCGAGAAATACAATATTCGCATAACAATTCCTTTATCAATTCAAACCCGCATAGGGTAATAGATCACTGCGCAAGCAAATACGATAAAAAGCAATCCCAATAGCAAGCCAAATCTCATTTGTTTCATTCATTTGCATAGAAACACTAAGCCATGTTCGTTTTCATGATGACAGTTCGACTAGAAGATCAAAAACGCATCCAAAATGCACAATAAAATCCTCTTTCCCATTACCTTCAGATTTCAAAGCAGCGAAGAGAAAACATAATTCATTAATGATTTCAATAAGAAAAACAATCATTTTCTTCAAACACCAGAATACCAAGTCGTGTTCATTATTTTAAGGACGATTCAACCAGGACATACAAATCATCTCATCTTTTCATTTTCAAAAGAATGCTCGAACTTCGAAGTGATATTCATTTAGCTAATGTATTTATTAGCACAACCCAAAATGGTAATAAAGTGAATACCCAACACTTTGCGAAATGAACCACTCGTGAGGGCAAAGTGTATTCAACTTAATCATTATGCAAAGAATGCTCAAGCCATATACAAAGACAAAAGAAAACAATTCAACTCGAAATCATCTCAACGTAATGTACCAAATCAAATAACCAAAACCCCCATCATAAGATCGGGTTGTTTTAATGAGACTATTAAGCAAAAGAAAGCGGTTTAAGGAGAAGGGCTTAACATGCCTATTAATTTTTCCTATGGCTCGAAGAAAACCGCGCCACTCGGAGTTGTTTCTCTCCACGACGTCCTCGGCAGGCTTTCCAACCAATCAATAACTTCCACGAGCTTAAGAATAGCCTTTGTTTTTCCAAAGAACGAGAGATAATAATCAAAACACCTGGTTGGTTAAGCCAGAACCATGGAGAAATAAAATGCAGAGCAACTAAAATCCAAATGCACACAAAGATATAAACAATTTTCCTTTTTCCTCTATCCTCTTTCCAAGGTGAGCTGAAGTCGCTAAGACCAAGATAATTAATGCATTGAATGCACTTGCCTTTCCTCATTCCTCACGCCACCACCGACTCGGGTTGGTGAGTTTCCAAATGTCAAATTTGCATATAAATTCCATTTAGTTTCTAATCTAGTTGGACGCCTCCAACTTTTCTTTGTTCCCGCCAAACTTGGCGCCGCATGTACATGTAAGGGCTTCATTTACTTTTGTCCCATTAAATTTCCTACCTTCCCTCCTTATCCTTTCCATCCCCATGGGTCTATGCATCCCCTTCCTTAGGTTAGGATTAGTCTAGGATTTTAATAGTCCATATCTAGGTCATTTTCCTAGTTCATAGGTTAATGAATATTATATCTATTTTCTCCCTTATGAAATCTAAAATCCATATAAGATAGTAGTTAGGGTATAAGATAAAACTTAGGGGTAGGTTAGGGTTTAATCCTAATATTTAATTAACTAGTTTCCATATCAAGTCTTTCCACCTGACATCATATTCAACATTAAGAAGGACATTTTGTCCTAAGTTCCACATACCCCATGTGCCACTTGCATCTAGGCCCTTATCGTCTTCGTTGTCTAGCTTTACAACGGTGTGTGGTTCGAGAATCAAAACTTTTTCATTGGCATCTACATACAGGATATTCATTCATACCTGAAATCAGGTCTTTCTGCAACATTTATATCAACATTGATCTGGTTTAAAAGTAAATTGACAAAGTGATCATAAGAAGGCCACATCATACCTTAGATCAATGGAATTGATTCAAGGCATGTTATCAATCAGCGAATAGAGTTCATCAAGCATATGACAAGTCTATTATCTCATTAGCAATCACACAAGAAATAATAACTTCTATCCCAAGTATCAAGTTATAGTAAACAAGGGTCCAAATCAGCAACACATTCCTCTAAGATCAAAAGATGCGACTTAACATATTCATCTTCATTTCTGCGGTTATGAACATCATGAAAGGTAATTACCATGATAACTTACAAAAATCAAGGTGTTACATTCCTCCTTCTTAAAGAATCATCATCCCGATGATCAAATTAACCAATTTAAGGAGTTTCTAAGACAAAATTCAGTTATTGTCCTTCCATTCATAAGTTCATACCAAAAATAGATTCACTCTTTAAAACAAATGTTTTAAGATAATCGTAAAATAGACCAATAATTGTCTAAATTTGGTAGAATTATCAGTTTTCAAATTTCAATTTCGATCAAACAAGTATGGAAAAGAGATCTCATTTCTTTGAGATTTTCCCAAGTTGCACTTTCTTCGCTAAACTGGTCCCACTTTGGACCTTACATTGATTCACTTCGCGATTTCTTAAGCACAACTGGTGAGTTCCCAGCACTCGAATGGGCTTAATCACGATTATTCTGGTCTTGGACACTGCATGAATTCTAATTCAGCACATGTGATAAATCTGTTACGTATTTCTTAAGCAAAGAAATATGAAAAAAATCATGCATTTGTGATAAAGCAGGAGGTAATGCTAGACGATAAGCTATAGGGTTGATTATTTCAACAATTTCAAAAGGTCCCATAACGTGGTGACAACTTAAGCGCACCTTGCCAAAAGTTATTGAGCTCTTTTTTCGGCTTAACTTTTGAAGAAAGACCATCTCACCAAGTTTATAATTCCTATCAACCCGCTTTAAGTCTGCATAACTCTTTTACCTATTGGCAGCCTCATTTAGATGTTCCCGAATCATTTTGATTTGTTGTTCCATTTCCTTAAGGATTTCTAGCCCAATTACCTCTCTGTCCTCTCACGTCTGTCCATGGCAGAATGTGGGTTCTGCATTTTCTTCCATACAATGCTTCAAAGGTTGCCATTTTTAAAGAGGCACGTATGTATTATTATAGGCAAATTCAACCAAATGAAAGGTATTCCTCCCATTTATATTGCTGGTCCATGCAATACATTCTTAACATGTCCTCTAAAAATTGATTGAATCTCTCAATCTATCCATCCGTCTCTAGATGATATGTAGAGCTGAAGTTTAATTTAGTTCCCAAGGCCACATTAAGCATTTGCAAAACCTTGATGTCATCCTCGGATCTCTCATTCGATATGATCAATTCGTATTCCATG
Organism: Taxus wallichiana var. yunnanensis; assembly: GCA_018340775.1. NCBI lineage: Eukaryota > Viridiplantae > Streptophyta > Pinopsida > Cupressales > Taxaceae > Taxus > Taxus wallichiana. Next base: position 462,642,387 of record CM031239.1, read on the forward strand.
CAATCTAAAAATTTCATGTACAAATATTCTTGCTAACATCTGGTGCATCGTCTTTCAAATTACCAAGAATGAAGTGTGCCACTTTGGTTAATTTGTCGACAACAACCAGATGATATCATGCTTATTCCTTGACATGTGCAATCCTTGAACGAAATCCTTCATTATCACTTGCCATTTTAGATATGGAACGGTGTGGGGATACAATAATCTAGTGGGATGCATATGTTCCACCTTAACATGCTTTTTTTGACATTTAAAGCGATTATTGGTTTACTAATTCCACCACATCCTTTTTCATTCCCTTCCGTAGTATTGCTTCTTAAGATCAGCAAGCATTTTCGTAATGCCAGGGTGTCTGAGAAAAAGGTGAATTATGAAATTCGTTAACAATTTCCTTCTTAAATCATTTGCCAAGGGTATATAGACCTGTTTTCGAACCTCATAAATCCTTCACTATCAATGCGAAATCCTTTATACCTCACATCCTTTGGATCTGCAGCTAGCGTCTTTGTTTTAACTTGTTGAAATAAGGATATGATTCCAAGGCATCTTTCACCTCATCCTTAAACCGAGTTCTTAACGTTATAAGAGCAGAGATGTGCTTCCTTCACTCAAAGCATCCGCCACTCTATTTTCCTTTCCTTTGATGTAGCTTATATCAAAATCATACGAGATAGAAATTCTAACCATCTTCGTTGTCTTGCATTCAAATTTGGGTGAGTAAAAATATACTTCACCCCGGATGGTCGGTTTTTAACTCAAAGGTTTGCTAAAGGTAATGCCTCCACATTTGAAGTGCATGTATGCTACAATGGCTGCCCGAGCTCTAGGTCGTGTGGAGCATAATCCTATTCATGTAACTTAAGATTTCTACTTTCATAAGCTATAACATGGTCATTACCTGCAATGTGAATACCTCCAAGGCCTTCTCCCGATGCATCCGTTACAACCATAAAATTTCCATTTGGATCGGTATAGTTAAAATAGGTGTTGTAATGATTAACTGTTCCTTTAAATTTTTAAAGGCGATTCACATTTGTCGATCCAGATAAATTTCTTATCCTTCTTTTGTAGTGAAGTGATTGGGCGTAATTTTGAAAAATCCTTAATGAACTTTCTATAATATCTGCCAAGCCCATGAAGCTTCTTACTTCATGTACATGTTCTTAGAAGCGCGAAGCCACTCGGTTATAGCTGCGATCTTTGAAGGGTCTATAGCTATTCCATTCTTGCTTATAACGTGTCCCAAATAATGCACCATTTAGCATCATAAAAGGAACATTTAGACATTTTACCATATAACTTCCTCTTTCTTAAAACTTCCACTACCCTTAAATGTTCTTGTGCTCTTCGACATTTTTAGAGTATATAAGAATGTCGTCTAAGAATACTAGCACAAACTTGTTTAGGTATTCTTGAAAAATATTGTTCATCAGATTCATGAAGGTGGCAGTGCATTTGTCAACCCAAAAGGTAACACCATGAATTCATAATGCCCGTACCTTTTGTTCTAAAAGTTGTTTTATGAATATCTTCTTCCTTTATTCTCACCTGATGATACCCGGATCGAAGATATATTTTTGAATAGACCGATGCTCCACACACTGGTCGAAATTGAGCAGATCATCAATCCTAGGAAGTGGGTATCGATTCTTAATAGTTTCCTTGTTCTACATTCTATAATCAATGCACACTCAATGTGCCATCCTTTTCTTTATAAAAATTACCGCGCTCCCCATGGTGAGGCGCTCAGTCTTATCAACCCTTAGTCAAAAGTTCCCCTGTAATTGAGCCTTTAGCTCTACCAACTTGAGGGTGGTCATTCTATAAGGTGCCTTAGATATGGGTTCGAGTTCTAAGCTTGTTTCTATTGCAAAGTCAAACTCTCGTTTGGGTGGAAGACACAGTAATTCCTCCAAATACATCACCGAAATCCCTTAATAATGGATATATTTCCATGAAATCATTATCCTCCTCAACATTTTCTGTCATTTTTACTACATAAAAGGTGCAGCCTCTATTTTTAGCCATTTTTAGTTACATAGTTATTAGTTTCTAATTACAACTTCACGCTTTACACTTGAATGATTCTTTGCTTTCTGCAGGTTGTCAAAACAAAAATTTGTTTTTCATAATAGTCGACCTTTGCCTTATGTTCTCACAGCCAGGATTAACTCCAATAATGATATCATATGATCCTAAAGGAGTGACATACGGGTCAACTTCGGTGGAGAAGCTGGGAAAGTCAAGAATTTCCCCAAAAGGTACATTTATTGTATGGACAACATTATTCCCATAATGCACCGTCCATGTCTTATCCATTTATTCAGCCTTTATTTTTAATTTCATTGCAAGTTTAGTAGAAATAAAGCATTTAGTGGCTCTCGAGTATCAAAAAGTATGACTACGAGTGTACCGAATAACTTACCCGAACTTCTATAGGCATAACTTGCTTTTCAAACTGTCATTAGCCACCGCAAAGATGTATCCTATCTTGTTGATCACGATCATCCTTTTCGAGGACAAGGTGACTCGCGTAATGGTATTTTCCATAGTTGAAGCATCCTCCAATCGGCCCTTTCCTAGGCTCAAATTTGTTACCGACTTTGAAGTTATCATTCGGCTCCCATGGGACTTTTGTCCATCTGCTACCAACTTTTGTCAAGTTGTTCCGCACACTATTTATAGGTTTGTTCATTACTGATTTCTTGTTGTTATCTACAATTTTTTTCACACCAAACCTTTTCCAAGGCCCCCTTTTGGTGCGAGAGATGAAGAAGAATTGGGAATCTTCTTCTATTATCTCTTCCTATGAGTAGAAATTTCTCTCAATTTATGTTCTTGTCTTATTGCCTTTTCGACAACTCCTTCCATGGTGGTTAGACCGTGGACATCCACTTCGCCACCAATGATGGGATTTAGTCCCATTATGAACTTTCATATTCTCGAAGTTCTCGCCAACTTAATACTGTATGGCACATACTTAAGGAGTTTAGTAAACCCTTCCCAAGATGTCATCACCGTCTAACCCTTCCTTGCGACCAGTTCTGAAATTTAGTCATTTTCCTATCAAAATAGAGTTGAGGCAAATACCATTTCCTAAAGTAACCCTTAAATTGATCCCAAGTTATATCCCCGATTCAAAATATTCAACTCAACCTTACTTCACGGTTTGTCCCACCATGATGATGCTTCATGAGAAAGGTGATATGCTCCCCCATATCACTTTGGTCTCCTTGGAGAAGTTTCTTATTGCAAGTACTTCTCCATTTCACTGAGCCAATTCTCTAGCTCCGTCCCCAAGGGTTGTTCCATCAAACTTTGGAGGACTTATTCTCTTTATGTCATTTGTAATTTCAGCTACTAATCTTGCCCTTTTATTTTCGGGATGATTAGGAGCATTCATATTACTATTATCAACACTGGATTCCCTCCATGGGTGTTGTCCACGAGAGGTGGCTGATCATTTATATCGGCTTCTTCTTCCTCCTCTTCATTTCCCATTTACTTATTTCAAAATAGTCAAACGATCTCTCGTGTCTAGTAGGGTAGCAAGGATTTCATCCACTTTTGAGTAGTAGATTCTTTTCCACCTAGTAACGGGTTGTTCGCACTTTCCTCTTGTTACGACCATTTTCTGTTCAATAAGAAAATGTAAACCTTATTAAATTATGGACTCATTCGGTCCAAAGAGCTGTAACCTTCAGCTACGATACCAAGATGTAACATCCCCATTTTAAGATACTAGAACAAGGGAATTTTTTTTTATACAACATTCCTGTTATGAATTATATAATTCAAACACACGTTCAAGTTTTAATAATTGTTCTCTATCCAATTAATTTAGTTTAGATCACACAATTTCCTTTTAAAACTAATGTTCTCTATTCACATATTTGTAATATGGAACACACATTCGATGCCATTCAATCATATAATGAGATACCATATACTCGTAAATGACTCGAAGAACTACCACCTCCACTTTATGGCTCGTAGTTTCAACAATCTCTCATTTCATGACTCGGTGACTTACTGATCCTTCATATTAATTCATGCATAGTATAATGAATATACAGGGTTCTTTTTACCATTTCGGTTATCAAAGTGATCCATTTAAGAAGCCTATCTGAATATTTATTCTTGATATTCATCTCGACATCCTGCATCTTAAACTAGGTGATTAGGGCAGTATGCGCAACCCGGACACTTATATGATACTTTTGCCAAAGATTTTCACATGCTTTGCATGATCATATTCTAGATGTGATACACACCAATGGAATACGTCATTCACCTCACTTCGTTTGTTATCTAGAATAGTCTTTCCTAGTCTCTACCAGTCCTTCCATTTAAGGTCAAACTCTAACCCCCAAACTAGCATATGAGCAGTATAGGAAGTTACTCATAGTAGCTAAAGATACGCAGACATATGGTGTCGTTCCTAGATGACTCTTATGTGTGTGTGTAGTTACGTTTAGTCCTCCAGAGTCACTCCGTATGCGTGATCACATTCCTATCCCCTTCACCCAAGAACTTAGTATCCAACTTAGGTAAACTTGATGATTTGGTTATAATCTTAGTATTTAAAATCAACTTTTAGTAGCCATCTTGATCCTTTATCCTTGTTCTTGCATTACATGAGTATATTAGCTAAGAGACTTAATCCATCTTCTAGATTAATACACATCTCCTTCTTCATACCGAAGGGTTTCCTATTCACTTCTTGGTTCCTTTCTTAATCTTTGGACTAATCAGTCCATTATCAATAACTTAATAAGTTTAACCTATTATACTTAACCAAGTTTTCCTGACTATAAACAAATTGAAATTCCATCTTATTAGACGTCATTTAAACGAGGTCTAGTTCTAATTGAATTTATTCATTTATCCTCCTTAACCTTACTTAGTTAAGTGCATTTAACAATAGATATGATTTCCCATATCTTTATTTTCTGAATTTAAACATTCGAGGCTATTAACAAGTCCAAATACAAGGTTGGTTTGCTAAGTTATTTGATATCCCTTAGTTTTCAAACTAATCCCGAATACCTACCAATTAGGATTTCATGTTTATCTAAATCTTTTTAATGTCAATTCAAATTCATCTTAACCCAAGTATGAACTAATTGCACATTTCAACGTAAAAAGTTGCATTAAGGTAAAGAATAGATGTTATTTCCTTTTAAATTCATCCATTAACATTTGAATAATTCTGAGTCAAGGAATAATGTTATATTCTTAAACTTATTCAACAATATCAAACTGATATAGTTATTGAAAATATCACACTTTTACTTGTATTCATCCATCGATTTACAATCTATACATTTGCTAGATCAAACAACTAGACTTGTTTATATCAAACAACATTACAACTCATAAAAGATAGAATAATGTAATTTCTTCCTTTCTCATTTCCTCGTGGAGGAGTAATAGCTATCAATACAATCCATCTTCAGTTAATCAAAGAAGCACGTATCGAGAAAATAACCATGTCTTCATTTATACTCAAGTTTCATCTGCAAAATTACTTGCGGGTCGAGTTCATTAGGCCGAGGCATATTAAGCACTTGTCTTTAAAATGAGGTGCTTTTAATTAATTCTGTCTCAATAAAAGAACCCTTCTTTTATGAAACGTTAATATGAACATCATTAAAGAATTAAATACCAAAAGGATGAACATCATATCAACTCAATCATCCAATAACCCTCCCAATCGAATAAAAGGATTACTGCCTCTTTCCCAAATAATTATTACAAGAAGTAATTTCCTTCAATAGATTCAGATTACAAACATTTGTAAGGACTAAAAACACAATTATGCAACTACTGCTTCTAACATAAATGCTACTCAATTCCATTCTCTTACAATAGTTATGAATTCAAAAGATAGATCTTATAATTAAAATCTAAACCAATTATTGTCCTTCTTTCATACAACTCATCCGATTTCAAGCAATCAAACGTCAAGAAACAAGAAAATAGTAATTAAATACAAATGATTAACCTAAGCGCATCTTAAATTTTGTTCCATAACAATTATAAATTTCCAACCGCATGAGAGAAAAATGATCATTAATTCAAATTATCCATTCACACTCTCTTTCTTTTCCTTATAGCCATATCTTTAAGTTTTAATCCAAACATGATATCAATCAATGATAACATTCCAAAGAGAAATAAATGAAAATCAATAACCGAATATAAAGGGAGCAAGGTCATGACACCTTTCTACCGTCTATCCAAATACCTTTTATTTGGAGCGAGACATACCTCAATAGTATAATTCATTCGTAGTAGTATATTCGGTGAATGAAAAGCTAGCTATTACTTTTCCAAAAAGTTGACTGAGTTCATTGCAGAATGGTCTATAACCATTAGTACCAAAAGAACCAAAGCGGGAAGAATACCATATCAAATTAGTACAACAAAGTAAGATGCTACAATAACCTTACTGTCACCCATCTGTGGAACCAGTGTTTATGCAAATAAGAAAAAGCATCAAGGAATTATAACTCGCATAATAGTCTATTAATATCACCACGCCTTTGTTTTTTAAGCGTTTCCACACTGCCCGAACTCGAAATACAATATTCACATAACAATTCCTTTATCAATGCAAACCCACATAGGGTAATAGATGCACAAACAAGGTATAAGTAAAAACAATCCCAACAGAAGCCAAATCTCATTTGTTTCATTCATTTTCATAGAAGCACTAAGCCATATTCGTTTTCATGATGACAAATGATTGATTAGACTAGAAGATCAAACTCGCATCCAAAATGCACAATAAAATCCTCTTTCCCATTACCTTCATATTTCAAGCGCAAGAGAAAACATAATTCATTAATGATTTCAATAAGAAGAACAATCATTTTCTTCAAACACTCGAGAATATGCAAGTCATGTATTCATTCTTTTAAGGATAGTTCAACCCGGACATACAAATCATCTCATCTTTTCATTTTCACAAGAATTCTCGAACTCGAAGTGATATTCATTTAGCTAATGTATTTATTAGCACAACCCAAAATGGTAATAAAGCAAATACCCAACAACGCGAAACGAACCACTCAAATAAGGACAATGTATTTAACTTAATCGTTATGCAAAGAATGCTCAAGCCATGTACAACAAAATAAAATGAATCAACTCGAAATCATCTCAACGATAACAGCCAAATCAAATAACCAAAGCCCCATCATAAGAGAGAAGGTTGTTTTAATGAGACTATTAAGCAAAAGCAAGCGGTTTAAGGAGAAAGGCTTAACATGCCTTGTGTAATTTTTCTTGTGGCTCGAAGAAAACTACGCCTTACTAGGAGTTGTTTCTCTCCACGATGTCCTCGGCCGGAAGCTTTCCAACACTAGTCACTAACTTCCACGCTGAGCTCAAGAATAGCCTTTGTTTTTCCAAAGAATAGAGATAATAATCAAAACATGTACTGGTTCGACAGAGACCATGGAGAAACAAATGCAAAGTAACTAAAATCCAAATGCACATACACAACAAACAATTTTCCTTTTTCCTTTATCCTCTTTCCAAGGCGAGCTGGTGCTAAGACCAAGATAATTAATGCATTGAATGCACTCGCCTTTCCTCATTCCTCACGCCACCGCCGACTCGGGTTGGTGAGTTTCCAAATTTCAAATTTGCATATAAATTCCATTTAGTTTTTAAGCTAGTTGGATGCCTCCAACTTTTCTTTGATCTCGCCAAACTTGGCATTGTACATGTAAGGGCTTCATTTACTGTCCCATTAAATTTCCTACCTTCCCCCATATCATTTCCATCCACATGGGTCTATGCATGCCCTTCCTTGGGTTAGGATTAGTCTAGGATTTTAATAGTCCATATCTAGGTCATTCACCTAGTTCATAGGTTAATGGAATTTATATCTATTTTCTCCCCTTATGAAATCTAAAATCCATATAGGATAGTAGTTAGGGTATAAGATAAAACTTAGGGGTAGGTTATAATTAATCCCCTAATATTTAATTAACTAGTTTCATATGCTCGAGTCTTTCCACCGATAGTCATATTCAACATTAAGCACGACATTTTGTCTAAGTTCCACATACTGTGCCACTTGCATCTAGGCCCTTATCATCTTACGCTATCTAGCGTTACATATGGTGTGTGTGGTTCAAAAAGAATCGAACCTTTTTCATTGGCATCTATGTACTGAGATATTCATACCTAAAATCGGAGTCTTTGCAACATTTATATCAACCTTTAGTCTAGTTTAAAAGTAAATCGAAAAGCGATCATAAGAAGAGCCAACATACCTTGGATCAATGGAATTGATTCAAGGCATGTTGCTCAATCGATGAATAGAGTTCATCAAGCATACGACAAGTCTATTGTCTCATTAGCGATTCACACAAGCAATAATAACCCGTCCCAGTATCAAGTTACAACAAACAAGGGTCCGATCAGCACACATTCTCTAAGATCAAAAGATGTGTCTTAACATATTTATCTTCATTTTTACATTCAACATCATGAAAGGTAATTACCATGATAACTTACAAAAATCAAGGGCGTTACATTAGAAAAGGATCAATGACACAAAACAACGTTCAAGACCCTATAATCCATGTAGATCCTAATCTATCCATCCTTCTTGATGTTGATCACCATCGAATTATCCATTCGATTCTTCCACTACTTCAATGATCCTAGAAGCTATCATTTTTCTATCTCCTCCTTAACCTTTATGCATAAATTAGATTCATCCGGGTAGGGCCTCTTCTTGATTGGGCACACACCGTCCTTCAACTTTATCTTCATCTCCCCTAAGTAATGGTTAATGCCTTTGAGCTCATGGTACCAGCGTTGGGAATAAATCCTCAAATTCACGTAATAGATCAATGATCTTAGAGACTTCCTTCTCGACCAAGAATCTCCAATAATAGCTTCCTTAGGTTTTTTTTGTGACTCGATGTTAACCTTATTTTTATTTAAAAGGGCTCATGGTAGGCACGTGCACGAGTATCAACATTGTCACTATCTCACACATCCCTACGAATGGATAACATCCAAGCTAACTCCTTTCTCCTTTTTTTTGAGCACACACACTCAAGCTATAACTCTTTTGTTTCCTCTACTTCTTCTTCAAAAATGCATCTCTCAACTTGTTTCACCCAATAACTCTAACAACCTATCTTCCACCATGGCATTATCCCTTATGGTAGAGGCACTTGATACCACCTACAAGGCCTTATCAACCGATGGCTTGGTACTCCGATACTCAAATGTTTGAATAAGGTTAGCCGCGAGTTGTTGCTAGTTCCCCTGTCTGCGTGGCGTGTCTTCGAATGAATGTACCATACACGTGCACAACCACTGCAGTGTAGAATACAACTTATGTACCTAGAGGGATGGTGGAAAATCTTCCGTGCC